>JTDE01003209.1:0-20926 GCA_014338405.1 Paragonimus skrjabini miyazakii | reverse complement strand
TGCACTTGATGCACTCAGGTTATGCACCACATATAAATTGCAATTAGACAAGGTATCAAATAGATGGGCCAGACCACTACGATCTTCTGTGTTTGAAAAAGATGCACACATAAGCAATTTGTTCGAGCACCGCGGCAGATGTGACTAATAATTTTTCACTCACGACTGACGGGGGCGCCAAACTGCGTACCTAGCGGTAGAACCTACTGATGTTGCCATATCTCATATTACCATCATCTTTCGGGACTATTTTGTTCGCACATTCAACTAACCAAAATGACGTGATGAAAAAATGCTGAAAACAAGGATCCGAATTCTGCGAGTTGGGATTTTCATACCCTAATAATAAATACCTCTAAGAAACTGTGAGACAAGTCGTAAGTTGGTCGCGGAGTTTACGTGGTTTCTTATCTGGACAGAATGTGCAGGCAAATAAACAGGCAATGCAAGCACGACAGTTCAAACAATTTTAAACTGAATGAATGACGTGGCTGTTGAAAACGACATACATTAACCAGTTGAGAAGTAGTGAAAAATGCCTCTCGCGCATAGTGAAAATACAGACATCCCTCAATGTGCTGGTAGTTTGTCTAACATCAGATGGAGGACCAGCGAAGGGCTATTCGGTCACATGCACACTTCTAGTGAAAGTCATGAATTGGTTGCAAATAAACCAATATATTTTGTCACAATAAATCTAGGTATCCTAGTGTTGCCTTTGTAGCCAAACAGGAAAAGAATTAGTGTATTAAAGGGACGATTTCGGTTGGTTTCAAATGAATACGAGGAGACATTTCATCATGAAACCACACAACATCAATTTCGTGGTTACAAAAATGAACTAATTTGAACCGGAAGCTGGTGGAATTCTGGGTTAATACACAGTAATCCATAACAAATACACATGATAATATGCAACTACTAACGCAGATGGGTGAGTCAAACGTAAAATTATCGTATACAAACAAAAGAATATAGAAAAATGTCAAAACGCATAGGTTAGCTAAAAACCGCCAGTTTTACTATCGTAAATCAACCACTTTTCACCCTGTACTTGAGTGCAGAAACATAAGACGATTGTTGGCATTATACAATCAACACAGATGTGATGTTAGTGTAAGAAAAGTCACGTATTGTTTATTTCTGCACCCGCCGAAGTTTAATGCAAACGCTCGAGGCGTCGATCTGGAAAACCTTCGTCTCACAACCGATAACGGCAAGTGCTTGACCTATCTTTACAGCCATTCCAGGGTACTTAGCGATCACTTTCGAATCCCTACTTTACCGAAAACATTGTGAAATGCACTTTCTATGTTCGTCGTTCGGTAGTTGGTAGAGCTTTTACTCACCAGTCAAATCGATTGCATGTTAGCTCACCATGTGCGTTGAAAAATAAGCATATATCGATAAAGACGCTGCGTTTCCGACTGACTGATATTGAAAGTCCACCTCTAATGTCCAGCTGATGTATTTACAGTATTCCATTGGCCAGTGCAAGTGTACATAAACACGAGAGTACTATTGGACATCTGGCATACGCATTACAACAACAGTAAATGTGGATTCGCGAGTTTAAAACCACAGACATGAATTCCATCCTAGAAACGTGAAGTGGTAGTAATCAGGTCGATTTGACTGAGTTATTCATACCTGGGTTAACTCCAAATCAAAGCTAATCGGGATTACAGACGACTTCCTGTTGATCACAAGATAGGTACAATTCAGCTAAGAGAATGTGTAGTGCATAAAACCGCGTCACGAAAAACATAGATTAACAAATAAGATACGTGACGATGTCAGTGGGTTAATTCAAGATAGAGAAATCAGCAACAACCTCTGTGTCAAACTTATGTGTAAACCATACACAACAAACGACCAAGTAAGTGCACAATTAACAAAAGAGAGTAGAAGAGAGAGAAAAACAAATGAAAGAAATGTATTGTGAAAATGATAAAAATACGTATGCACAGGAAAATGTATAGGTTGGGTTCCCACATCACAGCACGTGCGCACTTCACCGTCTTATACCAAGGAATGCAAATAACCCTAGGGCCACCACACCAAGAACCATAAGACCCGCGGTGACCCAAACATTCTCGGCGGTGGCATGTACGTTCACATTGGAGGAAGTGGATGAAAAGCCTCGGCCTCGACGACAACAACGTTCATGTTCGAGCAGATACGATTTGTGCACACAATTGCCACAAATTGAACAGGAAGCCAGATTAGTTTTCCGGCACTCCGCCCAGTGGCGTTTCATGGTGGAATCACCATCGAATTGTTGGTCACATAGTTGACATGATAGCATGTGTCTTGTGGTCGAGGTTGATTGTTTTGGGCAACTGGAACGATGTACAGCCTGAAGAGATTGACGAAATGGGAAAATGTGGGAAGAGAAAATAGATTAGAAAGCTCGACACTACGAAGCAGGAAGCGGGTCGCTACGAGTAAGACAAATGGGAATTTTAACAAATCAAACTGTTCACCCCTACACTGTTAATTAGCCGCACTTCGAAAGTATAGAGAGGATTATGGTTAATCTTAATAGGAATATGCAGTAGCGATAACGGTATCCAGTCCAGTCTGCATTGTACTTTGATCGATCTGACTCTTTACAGCAAACAGTTCAAAAGACAACCATGGCAGGCTAAATTGCTCTCATCATAGTAGTCAGTTACGTCACAAAACAGGTGTGACAGAATACTCTTCATTACTTGACAAGTAATAACCCATCGGAATTTATTCGCAACACTATTTGTGGTAAAGAAAACAACAGGTAAGGGAAACAAATGATAAACAAACACAGTGCTGGCTAACTTGTTCATCGTGCACCAATCTGATAACCCTAGCTAATGAATTGGTTCAGCATTGAACGTATTTCTGTAGGGCAAATATTGTGATATTCTCTAATTTTAAAGAAAACGGAATCATCGATTGAACTAAAATAATAAAAAACGAATCAGCTGATTAACATAGAAAGCACTATTCAGATAGCTCTGGCTTCCGTTCAGTAATTTCACAGAAGAAAATCAAACAATGATACACATTTCAGAAAAGAGTCCAGATATATCCAGATATATGTCCAGATATATGTCTTCTACAGATTCAAAACCCCATTTAACTTGACCGTTCCCATCTATGTTTGGTAGCCAGATATCCAGCTTACAGATGAACCAGTGTGTCACACGGCAAAAAAATACCTGGTGCTGTAAACACTGAGAACCTACTCGGAACGGAACAATAACGTCTGACACACAAAGGGACTCGTTGAAAACACGTGAAATTTGAAAGTAAGGGTGGACCACATTGGTCACTAGCTAATTAAGTCACAATAGTTCCTTCCCCCCCCCCAAAAAAAAAGGTGAAGACGTAAAATTCCGTATTGCCTGCGGCAACGAAAACAATGACTACTTTGAATAATTTAGGAAAGGTGGTAGAAAAGAAAATCCCTTTGTAGCTTGGGACGCATTCTAGAGAGTGTATACTGACGCAATTTCCAGGTCGCGAAAATATTGCTGAAATTCCATATTCCGAATCTGATTTCCCAAGTATATCTGTACACCCTTTTGCATTGTCTTTACTCTCCCTAATCCCATTGTACAAGCCACTCCACTTTCCAATCTATCGAATCTATCGTTTCATTCAGATGTACGCATTACGCCTAAATTGGTTCCTACTCACCATATTCTGTCAGGAATAAATAAGCATACGTGTTAGTGGAGCGAACCACGTTTTATTGACAGTGGTATATAGTGCATCATCAAACGATTCCATCACCTGGAAAACTATTCACACAATGCATGCTTACTTTGTCTGAAGGCGAGCCATTTCTCTTATAACATGATGTATTCCGGCAAGCGATGAGTTACACGCAGTGGATCACGGATATCGCGAAAGATACAAGAACTTGGCCCAATTTCTACAGTACTACACGACAAATGATCAATTGATGACTCCTTTCATCCCGTTACGAATATGTCATCATTTCTTGAAAACTAGGATAATTAAGTAACCAATCCGCTATCAGAAACACTATAGCGCACTCAAACGGAAGCCCTCTCTTCAGGAGTGAGGTTTGTCATACCACCAAAGAAAACTGGAGAACTTGAGTTACATGCCCAATTTGAAAATTTTTACGAACAACTTCAGCAACATTCGCTAACATCTGAGGAGAATCAAAATTGGCTGAAAGCAAAACTAGTGGATGTTGCCTACCAACTTCAGAATTACAAACAAAGGTGTCACAACCTAATAACATCGACACATTTCCAAAGTTTGAAAGAAATAAGACAAAATGAGAACCCGATGGTGTTAAGTCCGGACAAAGGTTCAAGAGTTGTGTTGATGGACAAAGCGGAATACCTGGAGAAAATGTTTGAAAGTCTTAGCGACACACAGAATTTTCTCCCGGATGGTGATTCTGACAACGTCCAGGAAATGGAAATCTGCCGCAGATTAAAAAGGCTGAAGATAAACAACGTACTCTCTGCCAATCAATGCAGGCTGATGAAGCCAAAGGGTACACGCATGCCGCATATGAACGGACTGCCCAAAACCCAATGCTCCACTTCGGTTCACTATGTCCATGTGTAACGCACCGCAGCATAAATTAGCCCATTGGCCAGCTGATTTGCTTGAATTAATCAGAGGACAGTTCAGTAAGTGCAATCTGAAGGACAGTTCCGAGCTTGGTAATTGTATAGATGGTTTAAATGTCCGAGACAAATTGATGTGACGTCCCTGTTTACTAACATTCCGCTCCATGAAACAGTTGATAGCATTTGCGAGTTTACTGTAAATGGCAGCGCTCCATTCCCCATTCTGGTGGTCGAACTGAAATCACTATTACTCTTATGTACACACAATGTAAGATTCAACTTCCAGACCTATATTTTTCGACGAGTGGATGCGGTTGCAATGGGCAGTCCGCTGGGTCCACTTCTAGCGGATTTCTTCATGGCTAAAGCAGAATCTACATTACGTGAAAGCCTGCCAAAACCGATGGTGTACAGACGCTACGTAGATGATATTCTAGCTATTTTTCAACGCTCAAGTAACTCAAATTTGTTATCCTTAATGTTGAACCAAGCTCACCCGAGAGAGAACGAAGCGAACGATTGTCTTCCGCATCTGGACATTCTAGTCATTCGAAGATCAGATGGTACGGTAGGAAGATCCGTCTACAGGAGGCCTATCTGGACAGGAAAGCATATGCAATTCGAAAAATTCTGTCCGGTGCAGTATAAGAGAAATCTAGTCAGGACGCTTTTTCACAGAACACGGAGGATTTGCACAGAAGACAGTCTACAATCAGAATTAAACGTACCGACAGACACTCTGCAGGTCGACGGGTACTCGCTGCAATCTATTAAAAAGTACAACAGAGTCGTCACCCCAACTGTGGAATTAACAATGGCACCGAAGAGGACAGTGTATTTAGAACTCCTGTTTCTTGGGGACAACTGGTAAACAATGACGAGAAAGCGTCTAACAGCCGCTGTATCCAGGACCTATAGCGCTGCAAAACTGCGTATGGTACAACAAACGCGCACAAAGCCAGTTTCCTCGGTTACGAACAGTCTACGTCTGTCACATCCCACTGTTTATAAAAATATTCGTGTAGCTGTGGTATGAGTTACATAGGGAGAACAAACCGACTAGTTGTTCGTATCAGGGAACATTTTCCCAAACGGTTGAAAACTCAGTAAGAAACGCCAGGCGCCTGTATAGATGCCGACGGACGGCACCCAGCATCATCAGCCGTAAGGCACATGATCCAAACATGACACAGAGTCAAAGTTCTTGAGCGCACTCTCGGTGATTCTTCGGAGCAACCGGAAACACAAGCCCGTTTGCTGAGGCTTTGGCTTTTAAATGGCTCAGTCACCCCTTGTGTTCAAAAACAATTTGTGTTGACGCTGCGGTTACCCTGCTAGTCGGCATTCTTACAAAGTTTATGTATCCGTCTGTTTAATTCCTAAAGGCATGACTTCCGTTCTGTGAAATTTTGACTTGTTTAAAATTAGTTGTGTTCACGTGTGACCGGAATGTATGAAACGTGCCACCGGAGAACATACGATGAATTGCATCTTCTCATGGTTCTATTCACATCAATTTCATTTACTCCTTATAGGCCTAAAACTTCAACCACAACTGATCGTGAAAAATAAACAGCGAATCCCATCTTTCCGTCCACAGAACAAGCAAGAATGCTCCACCACCCTTACCACTCTTTCTTCTATCAACCCCCCATTCCAATCAACAACACAATCAGACAGCAGTAGCCTGTTTCTGTTAACTTTTTTCACTGCTTCCATTATTGTTTCCCAAACACCTTGCAGCAACAGTGTTAATCAGAAATGCTTCATAAGAATAATACAACAGTGTGCCTCGTAATAAGCAATAACTACAGAAAATGCAACATGTAAAGCAACCGTTCTATATCGCCGTCTGTAAACTTGCTAATCAACATCATGACCTAGTAACACAATAAAAAGTTATGGTACTGATCTACTCCTTGCACGCAGAATCACTTGACAATACTAAACGGATCTCCTACCGAACACATATCAGCACGATTGTAGTATCGTTGTATACAGCTGAAGCATTAAAAAGCAGTATGATACGAATTAGAAAAAGCAACCAACAAACTGAAATTAATGACAGCGTTGAGGAAACGGGAAACTGCTAGCGACGATGAGGAAACTGGTCATCGCTCAATGAGATCGGACCAACGAACGAGACACGGCAGGCAAGATGGGATAGATGACCATATCGGAGGCACAAGTATTCTAACACTCGGTAGAATATCTCGACACGGCCAGGAAATATGACCAAAGTCCATAGTGTGTACTGTGTGGATAACATGGGCGACCGGACGAGCCACCTCTTAAACAGATCGGACCAACGAACGAGAAATGGCAGGCGAACACACACAAACACACCCGATAGAATGCGTCGGCCACACACACAAACCGAGTAGAAGTGCACACTACATGCGAGCGGAAACCGGAGGTGTGTTGTGAACCGGAATCCTGGTTCAAAAACGCGCACGTGATGTGGCAACAAGCAAGTTGGACGATAAAGATTGTGCTTTATTTAGCGCCTTTTTGCTACAAAATGAAACAAGCGTTTGGCACTGAACAAAACCTCAGGTCATGCGCCTTTTACAGGCAGAGCACTGCGGACATGGTCACGGCCCTGACCATTCAGTAACAACCCACGAGCAACTCTGCAAAATTGGTACCACTAAGATATTGGAACGAGACGAAATTGCGGTAGCTGTTAGAATAATTAACGCATCTTTACAAAATTCCCGTCCTGCTACCGCTGACAGTTTAACGTTGTATATTCCCATCTTAGTCAGACTAATCGGCGATTCATACATGACCACTACTGACCGATAAAGCAGAAAAGTCCACGGGGATTGACGACAGGAAGACATGTCTCACAATATCGGATAAACTGGTCCCAACAAACTTACTCGTTGACCATAACATACAGAAAGTCGACAGACGCGGCATTTGATTTGCAGAACATCAACACGCTTTACGCAGAGCCAATCCGTTTGAAACTATTCAAGATGGGATGATAGAGGGATAAAAGTAGTGCAGTTTAGTAACATAATGAACTAATCAAATATTACAATCAAGTGTCCAACGTATACGCGATTCTTCGCTGCTATGGAGGGTGCTCGATCAAGAGAAACATCACTACCCCTGCACTGGTTAATATTTATATTGAAAACATTGAGGAAAATCCGTCGGACGAAGTTGGCAAACTGCTGAATTATTGACGGCGTTATGTGAAAAGATTTTTATGACAGTTAAACTAGAGAGGTTGGATCCCCTATTGTAGCACATAAACGAGATAAATTCAGCCATCAGTCATTACAAAACTAAAATCAAACAAAGGTCAGCTGCAATTTATAGATTCTTTGGTTCATAGAGGAGGACAGCACCCAAAGGTAACCATTCATTGTAAGTCCATAGACGGAGAGCATAGTCTAAAGGGTAAATCTGGTCATGATAGGCAGGTTTATACAAAAACAGTTAGCTCTAGTGAGTCTTGGCAATTCGAACAGATGCTGAGGACAACAAACCAGCACAAAGGCAGCGGCTAAAATGATTCACAAGGGAAGTCCTAGATTTTTTAGGGAGAAGTCACAAAGAGTAAGTACCTCAGTAGTAGTGGTTCTGAGAGAATGGAAAACCACATTTGAAATCCCGTACAACAAACATCTGAATTTATTCGTAAGGTTTCAAGAAAGAACAACAATGCGTCAACTGCTGGCGCACCTGAAGGTATGGCTATCGATCGAGAGGACTCGTGACCGCGTACATCAAATAAAGACCGGCGGTTGTTCACAGGTTTGCACCCGGCAAGCTGCATGTGAACCAAAAAGTAGAGTAAGTGACAGCTGAACGTTGATGGGAAGTTCTCCCCAAAGTAATCCTAAACAACAGGTCAGATTAGATATTTCATAACTACCGATTATGTGTCAAAAGCAGGCCATAGAATGGATCCAGATAATGTCCACACAATTAAATATGAATATAGAACTACGGAGTAATTTTTTGTCGTACTGACCATCGAAATTGGGGAGACCAAAGATGCTGCCAATAAAACAGACATTTATGAACTTTTGAGTACGTCGCGGCCGACTGTGGATTGATCTATCTGATATCCTTACTGCACAAACTCTCTTTTCAGAAACAATGGACTGTAGAACCACATCGCACTAATGATCGTATCGATTCCAATTTTGCTTTCAATTCCACACACCATCGGGTGTACAAGTAACGGTAACCGTAATGTTATGTTAACCACTGTAGGCGTAATATTTGTCTGCGACCTGCAGGCGTCGCAGTACTGCATTGAACTGCGTCTACACTACCCGAAATTGCGACCAGCTCACTCGGTGTGAAGAATTTACAGCGGCCGGAGTGGGACGTCGCCAATAAACATCATTACTGATTGTCTGTGAGTTGCATTACCTGTAAAAAAATATAGCTGATCTAATAATTCACACGGGACCCAATTGTGAAAAATCTGCGCTTCAGTTGGATTCGAACCAGAAGCAAAAACGGCGTATCTCAATGCAGAAAGTGCTCTACCAACTGACCTACGATGCCATAACGGGAGTCCGGAAATTTTACACTTGAACTCAACTGACCAGTTAAATCACTGTTTGTAGGTTTTCAATACATTATGAGTTTTCCATCGGTTTCAGGAAGATTCCAAGTGGCCAATTACCAGAGAAAGACAAGTATACGACAAATACGAGCAAGTGTGCAGTGTACAGAATTTTGACGTAAGGAACATAAGGTACATGAATTTGTGCCAAACCGTATCAATTTGCTCACGTCCTCACCACAAACTCTCTAGAAGTTTCTACGCAATTCCGTCGACTTACAACACATACTCAAAAAGAGGATACGCCGATTGTGCCTCATTGTTATTCACTCTTGCCAGTTCGATGCACAGTTAGGTATGAGGTATGCAAAGTAAAGAAAACACTCCTACTTAAATTACGGTGTAGCTCCGGATAGTCAAAGTAACAAACGGATAAGACAGTGTACTGTATACACTGGTTTAAAAACAGTCCCATCGGATAAGGTCGAAAAAAGCCGTGAGAAACGTAGCAGATAGACAAAACTAAAAGCCCACATTGTGTCTCACCCCACAGTGGAGACAGTTAATCAGTTGAAAATTGCTGACCACAACGGCCAATTGTAAAAACGTACGCCAGACGGTACAAGACAAACTGACAAAAGTGAATAGTAAGTTTATATTCACTCCAGCAATTATCAGTTAACAGTTCACGTCCACCAGTTACCACGAGAACAAACGACACGACGTGGCATGTCTGTCTGTGCAGTTTCGAGTTTTGTCAGTACCATGCGAACAAAACAATCTCTGTAATACATTTTCTTTCTGTAAGCCGAATATCGTTTACAATGATCGTAACTGTTGCATTTCTATAGACTTTTCAGTCAGCCCACTTTGATAGGAAGCATATTAATCCAGGTTCGCCACTGATAGAACTCGTCAGTAGTGTATAACCTTGTCACAGCCGTACGTCTACGATCAATGAACTCCCTCTCAAACTGACCCTTACAGTTTTCTGGTTACCTTGAAACAGGCTATACCCCTCTCGACCGCATAATGTTCTAAGACAAAAACGAACGATCAGAATAGCTCAGTAACTCGAAGGTTTGTTATATTAATATATTTTGAATACTCACTATGGTACCATTCCAGCTAATTCGGCACAGCGGACAAGTGATTCTTTCGCGTGACTCTCTGGCAAAAGGAAAACAGACGAGGACAATAAATGACGATCGGCACACGCGAACTAAAAGGAGAGGTTAAATATGTCTGAACAAAAATGAGCTAAGCAAGAAAGCAGAAAAAGAACAGTCCATGCAAGTCAAACCGAACAACAACATAACAGTCCGACGCAACTTCACGCTCTATGGATAAAAACAATTTCTAGGCAATGTCTAATCGAAGGCATACTGCAATGGTTCCGGCTATTTAGGAGTGAAAGGCGATAGGTTGGAAGATTGTGGGGAACATTGAGCAATCGGTTTCGACGCCTAAGTATCCAAAGTAAGAGCGAGTACCACAAAAGAAGACAGTAAAGCTAAACAGCTCACAAGCACTTCTTTAAGAATGACTCAACAGCGATTAAAAGCGAAAGAGCATAATTACGATCAAATAAAGCAGACAATGCGGATGAGTAGAAAAGTTTCCGGATTGAAGACTGATGACTGGAATTTATGGACATAGGAAAAAAAGACGAGTCACTAGAGATGAGTATCAGTATTCGTATCAACAACAGGATACGCAACTGCTTGATAGTAGTTCATCTGTAAACCCCCCGGAACAGTGCTTAACAAGCTCGCAGTGGCATACAGATGACGGCACTTGACTATTGACTACATGGCTGCAAGCTTAACTTTGATTACCGATTACTCCTGACCACGATTGAGTTATCTGCGAGAATTCGAACCAGGTATGACAATGAATGTCACATGGCGGCAAACACCATATGATGTAGAAGCTTGAAGATTCACTTTGGCTTATAGCTGGTGCCCTCAAATAGTGAGTAAACATAAAACTATTTTCAATAATTTGTAGAGTAAACAGTGTTGCTGAATGAGCTCATGTGAGATGATGATGGGGAAACCGAAAGAAGCAAGGTATACTCAGGTTTTTTCGCTATGACTCAAAAATTGCGGGCAAAAAATGACAAACAGATGCAAGACTAGCACATTATCTAACTCACATGTTTTCAACACAAACTTGAAGGTATGAATGGCACACGTTTTAGGACATTACATTGCGATAACGAATGTTGTGAACTCGCGAGTTATAAAATGACCAGGCTGTAACATAACCGGGGTACAGAAGCCATCCAAACGTTTGAAAATGGGCGATAAAACGGCATGGTGGGTTTCCGGTAAGGTGGATGGAAGATTGAAACCAATTTACTACACTGTTCATTCGGAAAAAACTGTTCAGCACCGACATATATAATAGATTCTGGGAATAGTATTTGGGATGACTAAATCTTACTGAAGTCGGTACAATACGTAATGTCGTTATTAAGTCCCCTAACAAGTCGAAAAGAAAAATACAAGAATAACGGCAACAAGTGTCCAGCTCACATACCACGGAGAGTGAGTTGCCATGAAACACCAACCACCGATTATATGAGTGTAGCATGGAGTTTAGGCTACACTTCAGAACACCATCCAGTTCACATGCCATTGAGTTTATCGCATGGTAGCAAACACATTGCAACGTGGAAGCTGAAAACTTAATGCAATATTTAAACAGAATGTCACCGCTTGCCTAAATGTAACGGCTCAAGAACTAAACTGGATAGGCACGCAAGTACACATGCATGTGACAACTAACGAAATAGCCTGTGAGAACGGCGTGCAAACCACCAGTACCGCTCTACCTCACAGTGGAGAACGCAACTATGATGCTTACCTGATCGGAAGCCGTTTGCCTCATCAAGGACAGTTGAATATGAGTAATTACTGAGTTGCAATGAAATATTCAGACTGTAACGAATACATACGTAACCATACAATGTATGAAATATACACACTGTGAACGATGTACTACTCACCTAATACTCTTTATGTAGTCGAGGATACATCTTTTACAAAACGAATGATTGCATACGCTTCTCACCGGGTCCTCATATACAGAAAGGCAGATCGGACAAAAAATGTCCGAATCGCCCGCAGGATATTCAAATCCCCAGTCTGAATCGGACACCTGAGGAGAGTGATCAGAATTCGTCATGAGGACGAAGTCAGAACATGTACCCCTTCGGCGCCCATCGATCAAACGCTCAATACTGGTGGACACATATACCGGAAGCGGCAGACACCTAGTAACAAATACAAGAATAAACTGATTGAATTAGAAAATTCCCAGTAGACACTCGCAAAGAGTTCGAGTTAACAAATAAACGTCTCCAGGAGATTCTCATCTGGCATTTACATATGCATAGAATATAAAGTAAATATAAAGTAAATTACCTGGAAACAAGGCGAGCAAAATGTTAGCCAATGCGTCACATTTGTCGGTTGCTGTTAAGGTAGCAGTGTGATTTGGAAACAATGTCTATCAGTTGTGTCACTGCCAAAAATGGTCCGTTGGCTTGATGCCAAGGTCGATTCAGTAACTGATCAAACCCCCGTTGAACACACAAGAAAGTACATAGTCTAATTCTGAGGGCAATAATTGTTGTCATGTCTTGTTTTTAAATCGATTTCGGTTAGTTCTTTGAGGCGTGGTAGAGGACCCTGAAGGATCGGGTTGGCTCAACGTGATGGTTCATGTCTACTAGACGATAGGTGGGCTGCCTACTTGTATTTGCTGATCTGCGGGAGACACTCCGGTTGATGTTTGTGGAATCGACGACGTCCGTTACTGCATCAGAAACGTTCAACATTTCTCCGGTAGTTCCCATCCCCTGCAAAAGCGATCTAGTTGTGGTTTTTCTCTGCGGTTGCCAGGAAACAAGTGCTACTGGCGAGACAGAGAAAAAGAGAATTATCAGAAAAGACCAACGAAATCACTGAGCCGACTGCATAGCCAGATGCAATCACAACTTTGAGGAAGGAATGAGTGTGTCAGCAAGCCTTCGAAACTGAGCATTAGCCTCGCTTTATCAAACGCGCTGACACTCAGCATCCCAGTTTGTGAGATGGCCGTTGGTAAACGACCGATCTAACCTGTCCTTCTCACACCATGTAGAAGCGTCTAAAAAAGGATTTCCGGTACTTGGCACAATAAAACGGACTTTTTTTCGTATTGACAAGGAAGCTCTTTAAATGCTTTATGTGGTTTATATCTAACCACTGCTCAAAAAGACCAACTCAACTGTTCACTAGAACCTTAAGAAGGACATAAGTATAACAAAGCACGCGTAGAGAGCTGTGAAGAAAATTCCTAGTGAGTTATTTGCTTGTCTGTTCTAAATGCATGCTTCTATGTACGTCTTTTGATCATGTATTGGCCAGGTACATGAGCGGACTGTTAGTGTTTCCAGTTTCTGTCAATTGGCCTATTGGTCGTGTTACGAGTGTGTTCGGCGTTAGTTTTCGCGTCTATTTAATCCGTGCTGTTGTGGTTGTGAATGCGGACGACTCCGTTCGAGGTACCTTACTTATGGAGTGACGGTATCAGTTTTGTTCGCGCTTGGATCCTGACCTTTTTTGCTACCTTAACGTCATCATTAGTCCTGTACATTGTGTCGATTGGGAGAACTGTGCTGACCAGCAATTTGGTTCTTCTTGGTCCAACCATGTCAGACAGGCCAAAGGATAGTAGCTAGACAGATGGTAGTTACGCCCATAATCTTGTATGTTGCACTACTTACTGGGTAGGTGTGTCTAGGTAGTGAGGCACGAATCTATCAGTATCCAGCAGAACTATATTCATAGTTGAAGCACTGCTGCCTTCTGCGCACGGTAGGAGTTTAGAAAAGGTACCATCAAATAAAGAGAAATCTGATCGCCCAATTGCTGACGCCGATCGCCAGCGTATTATCCTGTTCGGTTGAAAAACCCAAACTAATCCTCTGAATCTTGATGTAACTTACAACATACCTATTGTGCACAACAGTAATCGGAATGAGTCGTCAAAATCTTATTCACTGTGCCCACGGATGGGTTAGTCTCTCACTACCAGTTATGACAGACTTTTGAGTCATTGGCTCCAGGCAGGGTCACCCAAGAAAACCCTATATGCCCTTGCCTTGCAGGTCAAGATTTTAAGTCACAGGCTACGGGTGGGGTCCCGAAAAATATTGCCCTTTCTTCCAACAGTCAAACTATTGAGCCACAGACACAACCTGAAGTCCCACATGTCAACATGAGACATGTCTATGGATGCAAGTTGTATGACGGGACATGGAATGTGAGGGCGTTACAGCACCGATGCACCACCGGACGCCTGGTAAACTAAACCGCACTTATCGCAATTGAAACGAGCCGCTTTGCCATCCACGTCACAGCTTTGAGCGAGATAACACCTGCAAGCCAAGGTGAGCCTCGATAAGTAGGTACTGGGTACATCTACTGGGTAGGATAGCCGGCAGAAGGTACCTGGGGACACAACGCCTGTTTCGCAGCAGCTGATCGCACCAATCCTTTGATAACGGACTAACCGCACGGAGCCAGCCTTTGAGTCATGCCCATGTTCTTGAAAAAGGTAACTGTCACATTTTTTTAGAGTCTACGGTCTAACTATGCGTCACACCAACAATATGAAGGACCAGGTTTACGATCAGTTATCCGCCACAATCCGTTTGACACCAGTGGGTGACCGACTGTTCGTTCTAAGTGACTTAAAAACGCCAGTTGAGTGCTACTGAGCAGCCGAGTCGGGAGTCCAGGGACCAAGCAGCATTGATGCAGTAAGTGAGGACGATAATCGTCTGTTCCACCGTGTGTTACTCATGAGTTCGCCAACATAAACACCGGATTCCAACGGGGTGCGAGCGTTATCACAATCTGGGTCCACCCACTAAGCAGTCACCGCCATACGCTTGATTATTTGATTGTGGGAGAGCATGATACTCGCGAAGTAGGTATCACGTGAGTGATGCGCTGGTTAAATGCAGTACGGATCACAGGTTAGCCAGGATCAGATTGTTTATTCGTTTGCAAGACTGTCTATTGTGGATCACTCGGAGAACGGTAGAAACTGAATGTCAAACGATTGCAGAACTCCAAGACGAGCAAAGTATTACAGCGTGCGATGACAGTTCGTTTGAAAGAGGCTTCTGTATTCACCACGCCTAAAGATAGGTAGCAACACCTCAAAGAACAGGTCACGGAAACAGCCATCGAGTCGATAGATGTCCATCGCCAGAAACACCCAGACTGGTTCCACGAAAACGATGCAATTATTTCGAACTTGATATATAAAAAAGGAATAAAGCGTCCGCTGTTTTCACAATGGGCCCGTATGAAGAAAGCAAGGAATTCACGGTCCAAAGTGTCGGCAGTCAACTCGCCGAACGACTTTATCCTTGATGAAACAGGTGGTGGAGCTGATGCAGAGCTACACTGTCAGCCGACAACATAACGAGGTCCATTGAGGCGACTTTTCGCCCATTCGTTCAATCTACTGAGGCGCTCAATGACAGGAACTCTGGTTTTTCGTACACTCAATTGGAGGGCGTCCTGAAATTCTGATGCAAGCACTCCGATAACGTACTAAACCGGCCGACCACTACTGACTAGATGAGCGGGAGTAACCTGTCATAAAAAGATGTCGAAGCTCTCAACCCAGATTGAGCAGAAGTACGAAGGACCATTGGACAACTGCGCTACGGAAAAGCTGTAGGTGAAAACTGGTTACCAGGGGAACTTCTGAAGAAAGGCGGCCCAATCTTATAATGTGCTTTGACCCATTCGGTTCACTCAATCAGGGGGCAAGAAACTGTCTCTCAAGAATTAAAATTGTTCTGATTGTGACCTTCTTTAAGGGTAAGGGTATCAACCAAAGCGCTGCCAGGAATCAGTTCGTACTGGTTAAAGATCACCATCGTTTGCTAATTTACCCGCCCTCCTAATTAAAAACCTGGTCAATATGGTCTACATTTCCTTCAAATTTTCACTGTGATACTCCGGAACTTAATACGATTCCCGGAGCAGTTTGGTGTACGAGTTCCTAGACTGATGCTGACATTCGATTGACATTTGGTTGTGTTATACACACCTGCGTCTACTGATCGCGTAAGAGATTAACTTATTCCAGTCGGTCTAGGAATGATTGTCTCTTCAGGCTCCTCTCATTCCTATAATTAGAAATTTCAATCCCCTAGAAACTAACTTCTTGCATTTTTGAATATGGGTTATGAAAACTCTAATGACAGCACTTTTTCCAGCATAATGGCCACCTTGGATTTAACTAGATATACATCGGATTCCACACGATGGCCAGACGGTCACAGTCTATCGTGTCTTGACTACATTCTTACCAATGAGAGCAAAATGACAATAATTTCAAAGTCATTACAGCCCCTGAGCGCGTATGCCGATCTCGTTCAATCTCGTCTGTAGCACAATCCCAATTTGTTCAGCCACCAGTGATCGTAGAAACTATCGTAAAATGAAGGTCGATACACCGAGCTCACATTCGCCGGCCCGCCATTGAGATGAGTTTGACCTACTCCATTTTGTTTACGAGTTAGGAGGATGGACGTTCTCGTCACGTGTTGAGGAGTCTACATAATTGACGGTTCCGAAACACAATAAACACCTGTGCTGGCTTCGCAGTCAAATACTCAAACTTATTCTTAAGGAATGGCATGTGCGCATTACTGCAGGTCACGGACTGAGGAGGATTGGTCTGTACATGCGCAAAGCGGAAACCGACTCACCACGCTCATCCAAAAGGACCACTTGCGTCACCAACAACTGCACGATTTTAGATGAGACCCAACTGTGAGAAGTCAGGGCTTCGGCTGGATTCGAACCAGCGACAGACACACCATGCCTCAACACGCAAAGGGCTCTACCAGCTGAGCTACGAAGCCACGCCAGGAGCTCGGAAATTTCACATTTGGACTCGGTTACCCACCCGTTCCACTGTCTCATATGGAATCCACCAAATGATCCAGGGGATCGACTACCCCAGCAGGATTTCTCAAACAGTTCACGCTGGAATCCGCCAACGCCACTGTTGAATCATTTGGTGGATTCCATATGAGACAGTGGGACGGGTGGGTAACCGAATCCAAATGTGAAATTTCCGAGCTCCTGGCGTGGCTTCGTAGCTCAGCTGGTGGAGCCCTTGCCGCGTTGAGCCATGGTGTGTCTATCGCTGGTTCGAATCCAGCCGAAGCCCTGACTTTTCACAGTTGGGTCTCATCTAAATTCATAAATCTGCCACACTACTTATTAGCAACTGCATGATTGGTCGTTGACTCGAAAGGTCTATTTCTATACGCATCTTCAACTCTGAAAGGAAAGCCTAAAGTATCGCAGTTTTTGGATCCTACAGAATTTGTGCTCTGATGAAAAAGCAGCAAGTGCTCCGGTGGGTCTTTACAACAACATGTTTGCATAAACATCCTAAACGCCTCAGAAATGAAATGCAGATTTGACGGACAGTACTAACACTGTGGATACTTCGTCTGTAACTATTTTGCATAGGTTCCTGCGCCTTTATCGTCATCAGAGGGAGCAATACTTCAGTGGTTCACGTCTGCCAAACGACCATGAAGAACGCAAGACTTAGCCAACAGCAAAAAAAGGGGTAGAAGAACCGAACAGCCATAAACAAGTGTCTATGCTTAAACATGCAACATCAAGGTGTCTACACCCCCAAACAGAAAACAAAGCTATAAGTGAAAGCAAGGCGTCATAAGTAAGACAGCTTCCCTATGGTTTCTACCGCCCCGCGTCAAATGCACTTGTTTCAAGGACAACTCTCCCAAACAACGACATCTGCATCACTGGGCCCGAATAGCCAGCTCAACCAAAGCCTCCAGCGACCGGTTGTATGAGTCATGAGGACCACAACCAGGGAGAACCCGACCTACAATGGACAATCACTTGGTGAAAGACATCCTGTGCCTTAAGGATGACTCCCCAGGTCCTGCTAACATACCTCCAAAACCACTAAGTGAAACAACCGAACAGTTTGCTCAGTCCATCAGTTTGTTGTTTACACAGTTCATCACAAATGGCCTAGTGCCCAATTGTTAGAAGCCCGTTAATATTACACCTGTTTTTGAGGATGGTGGGCAAAATCATACCGATGACTATCGATCAGTCGCTGTGATGTCTTGCTTATCAAATTACTGAGAGAAACCGTATATGACTCGACCTATGAGTACTTAATTTCACGCAACTTCTTTCTGGCGTAAAATATGGTGTAAGAAAAGATAGTTCTTACAAAAAGAATCTACTAATAGCAAGTGACTAGCAGGCAAGATCAGCCCATGGAAGTAACGGCCCTAATAACATTTACCTAGACGCCATCATAGAGACTGACCGATTGAACCATTCGGTTCTGACGGACGAACTTCACCAATATAGGGTCTTGGTAGGTAGCCGGGGTAGTAGTTTAACAACCGATACTATCATGTATGCATCAATTGCGCAGTCCACCATTTTTAAGATGACTTAAGCGAGGTGCATCAGGATTCTGTATTTGGCTCGCTTTATTGTTTACTCTCACCAACGATCTTACTACGTTGAGTTCGTTTTCGCTGCAACCGTTTGTGGATAAGATTAACAGGTGACGGTCAGTGGACATGCCCAATGTCCATTCCATTTTGAAGAAATGACCAGAACGTCTTGTTTAACTGGTCTGAGATTAACAAGCTTGAATTCAATGCCAGGAGCACAAGAAGAAGACCGAAGGCAGTCACATTCAAAATTGCAGGGTCTATAAAGTCGCGGCTATTATACTATTTAGTCGACCGGATACGTTGACACGGTGAGTTGTCCATTTCCGCCAGTCCTGTGGGTACTTCACCGTGTTTCTCATTTGCAGACTATCCGAACATGGTGCGTGGAGAGACAACTCCCAGCTACCTATCGTACAGCAATGGACAAACCTACCCCCATTTTCTCTCAAGAGTTTTTAGGGTTGGGCAGCCCGCTGCGATAGAGAAGAAACGCACCGAAGACTAAATAACAAAACAAACAGCGCAGCGGCCAATTTTCGACTGACCCTCCCCTGAACTTCGACATTCCCTAATCCATGTCATTATTCTTTGTGTGTAACTGTGATCAATCAGAAAGACTTGATATCTATACTTTTTCTCTCTCTTTGTGGAATAATGAAGGCTTGTGTAATACTTACTAGCCTTCTGGGGGAGAGCTATGTAGCGACTATAATAAATGGCATTTTTGATAGTCGCATTCACTTGTACATTTTTTATGATCTTGGCTTTTTGCCTACTTTTGTTTCAGTCAAGCTATTCCATTTGTAATACCCGTCCCGGGGCTACAATCACAACTCGCTCCGTGCCCCGCTAGCTTGACGTGCTTTCTCTGTACACTCTATTTTCCAGGGTCGATACTAATAAACGAGGGTCAACGCGCTGAGTCCTTGCTTTTCATTGTCGATTGGTCTTCGATAGTGATTACAGACTGGGTATTAATCTGTTGGACCAGTTCCAACAGTCTGTTACTTTTCCAATACATTACCTACTTTTGTTTTAGATGAGCTAATAATTTGTAATATCCGTCCCGGGGCTAGAATCACAACTCGCTCCGTGCCTCGCTAGCCTGACTCTATTTGCCAGGGTCGATACCAACACACAGTGGTCAACCCGTTGAGCCTTGGTTCTCATTGTCGGTCGGTTTTCGGTAGTGAAACCAGACAGGGTGTTATTCTGTTACACTAAAACTTCGGGATCAACACTTGTGGAGATCGTCCAACAGAATGACACCCAGTCAGTTCCTACTATCGAAAACCGAACGACAATAGGAAAAAGACTCAGCGCGTTAACTGTTGTGTACTGATATTGACCCTGGTTCTATAGCGTCAGTTGGGGACGTCGCATGGTGATGGAATCAAACTCAGTGCAGTGTAATCTAAAAAATGAAACTGTTCATTTTTAGCCGGCCTAGACGATCGTCTGGTAGCACGATCGTTCCTTGGGTGGTCTCTGAGGTGTTTGTGTATCGATACATAAAGTCTTTCATTTAACGCACTGACCTCCCAGTGAACCCTAATGTAAACTATATTGTTCCATACTCCAAATATCTATTATAGCTATCGCTACAATGTGAAGTAGTTGTAACTACTTCACATATTTTCCTTTTTACAGTATAATGAGGTTTATAAACTTCACGTGACCTCGTGACACCAAGTGAGTGTTTACAATAGATGTTAAGAGTATGGAATGGTACCGCTAGGTTAAGATAACAAACCGGTGGAACAATAACCAAAACAATAGTTAGGAAGCAAAACAATAATCCGTATGGTTAGGGCTATTGTACCACCCAGTCACCATACGCTCTCCCGGAATCAACCAATGAAATTGAAGGAGGCTCAAATCCAAAAATCGAAGTTCACTTTCGTCTTGCACAAGACGAAGTGGCTGTTGCCAATAAGTCATCCAAAGCGTTCTCCCTGGAGCGCCAGAGGAGGGCGCCCGGAGCCGCGGCTGCCTCACTTAATAAGGGATTTACGGATTTCCCGTTTTTCGGCTTCAAGGGCACTTTTGTTACCATGGTAACGTGCGTGGGCAACAGAAACTAAGAAAGGAAAATACCATGGTGAACCTCCAACGTTTGCCTAAATACCTGACACTTGGTGTGCGCGTTCTCCAAGTTTTTAGTGAGGGGGGTTACAACTTTGACACCTGTAGAGATTTGCTTATTTTTGTTTGCAAACGATGCTTCTTTTTTGTACAGCAACT
>JTDE01003208.1:74526-97549 GCA_014338405.1 Paragonimus skrjabini miyazakii | reverse complement strand
AATGGAGTCTCGCCTAAAATCCTAAATCAGCCAAACTACTCATTAGTACTATTATGATAAATGGGGGAAAATGTGCTCAATATGAACCTGACCCGTAGTGAACTAGTTAAAGCAGTCAAACGGAACACCATCTACATTCGAGAGCAGTATTCGCATTAAGATAAACCCCTCGACCAGTCCACTTGAAAACGAAAGATTTACACCAAATTTTAAATTTAACTGAGCAAATAAACTGTACATATTCCTCCTCAGAATGAAAGTTGCACTTCGGACCTCGTGTTTATCAGACTGCATAATAACCCTAACGTCAGTTTTCTTGCATTCAACATGCACGAGTGATCATATCCAAATACAACTCCGTGTGAATGGTGTTGTTTGCCTGATCAAATCGAAAGCAGAAAAAAACGTAATCGCTCTGTTCACTGCGGTCAATAACACCATGATTACGAATCCTCTTGTCATCAGTCATTTAGTGCGACTACCGTGGCCGTTTATGGGAAAAAGATTGGAGAATATTTAGGTTACGGTGAACTTCATTCCTCATCACAAAGCTAACTGATAAAAGTGAAAAGCGCTTCCTCCATACGCTGCGAAATTCCCGCAGTGCACTGGGTTCGACCACTATTTGTGTAGTTTGCAGTGCACTAGGACTGATCAACACATACTGACACGTGTCCGCCAAATGCTGTCTGCATCAATGGAGACGTTGTCGACAGCTGCGTCGATTACTTCTACCTAAGCTGCAACTTGTCAACAGATTTGCCTGCAGACCGCGAGTTGCGAGCTCGCGTGATGAAAATTAGTGTTGCTTTCGGAAGTCTTGAAAGACCTGTTTGGAAGAACCACAGCCTGAAACTGAGTACTAAGCTCTTTGTCTATCGCTCAATGGTGTTGGCTATACTGCTGTACGGTAGTGAAACATGGACATCATATCAGCGGAACGTGCGCTGTCTGAGCTGTTTTCGCGTGCATTGTTTACGACGCATCTTGGTTATTCGGTAGTCGGACATGTTTCCGAACACTGAGGTACTGCGGCAAGCGGATATAAACGGGTTCAAGGCCACGACAATGCTTACATGCGTAGAATGGACGACGACCGTATTTTGAAGCAGCTGCTCTATGGGCAGGTGAAATCTGATAAGCAAACTCCCGGTGGTTAAAAGTGGAGATACCTGGATGTTATGCATGTGAGTCTTTCGCGTTGTAAAATTGATTGTACGTGTTAGGAAGACTTAGCGTTAAACCGGACTGCCTGGAAGAATGCAATTCGTACTGGTGTCCGGAAGTTTAATGAGTAATTATTGCGCGGCTGTGAAAGCATGCGCGCGTTATGCAAGGGAACCATCGGTGCCATAGGTCGTGGTAACACGACTATAAGGCGTCGCGATGTGTGCGGCCGTGAATGCGATGGCGCCTTGGAATATTAGATCACCAGCATACTCATAATACACCATCGGCAAAGAGACAACGAGTAAAGTAAGGTTGAATAAATTATATCAGTTGAATTCACTTCTTCTTTTCTATGCCAACCAGCGACTACTGTCGTTTGGAACTCTTCCGCTCCTCTTTTCAGAAACCCAGGTGCCTGTGGCACTCTACCTTTACTTTTCTTCAGCTTTGTCGGTGTACTGTATGATAAATGTTTTGCCTGTTTTCGTCCAGTCCAACCTCGAAATTTGTTTTTCCTCCATATTTTCTCTAGAGTGCACTAACATATACTCCCATGCTGGGATGTTTCTGGCGTTATATGTTCAATATATTTCTTCTCAGTTTAGATTCACCATTGGGGTCTCCCTGTGTTTACTTTCAGAATGATAAAGGTTTCACTTTCGTACCAGCCCATCAAGTGGCTAACCAGAATTAACCGGCTGGACTGAAAGGCTTTACCCACCTACTTCCTGGTCTTATTCTTTTGGGTTTACACTGGGTGCGTGGTGTGGGAGTGAAATCACAGCTGGCGTATTGCAAGCCGTCTGTGATGAGTGATATGTGTAGGCGTTCCTTGACTCCGGTTACTGCGACGGGATTATCCAAAACGGAATGCCGCCAATCATGTGCCAGTCAAGTAGACAATTAAAACTCTCAACCGATTGCATTGCGAACAGACCCTAACGTAAACCAGATTTGTCTGCAAGTTCAACGAATGACTCCCTTAAAATTTCGTCCCTGTCTGGTGGGAGGAGATGTGCCAGTAGATTATGATGATCTGTGAGGTTGAGTATTTTGTAGGTAAGAAGTAGGTCTTTTCTGGGGTGTCTGTAATTCATTGAGAATTAACCTGATTCTACTAGTCTTTCCGTATAGGGGGATTTTCTGGGGATCCTTAATTCTTCAAATAACAAGTCTCTAAACATTTTTGACAGATGCCAAATAATTTGTGAGATAATGACGACAAACTTGTATACTAATTTCTAGACATCGGAGGATTACAGAGGCGATGATAGTGAGAACCTCTTCAGGATGGACGTTTTCACACATTTTTCTCAGGAGGTTCAGAGTTGTTTGTGCCTTTCCAACCATGGCCGCAAAATTTGTAGACAGACTCACACTCTGTGTCGCTGAAATGAGTAGCATTATGTCAAGATGGTAGGCGTACACTTCTGATGGTGAATAGAAAGGATTCTACCGTTTTTACTATTGAGCGCCACATTATTTTCAGTGGACCAGTGGTTTAGACAGTTCAAATCGTTTTGTAATATTTTGCGATCCTCCAAGTAGTCAAATGTCCTCCTGGGTTTCGTATCTTTGGCGTAGAGAACCACTGGTGATTTGGCTGTGCTGCGTACTTCAAGAGCAGAAAGCATGAATAATAGCGGTCCTAAGATTGATCTATTGCGGAACGCCGATTTTGGAAAGAAATCATTGTGACAGCCGTCCATTCACCTTGATGCTGAGCCTACCTTCAGTTGGATAGTCGTCAAGCCATTTAAGTAGACAGTGATCGGGACCATAACTATAAAGTTCTTGTAACAGGATAGAGTGATCTTCCTCACCAATGTCTTTGGAACCATCAAGATATACCATATATATGTCCAGTTCTGCATCAGCAACCTTCGTCCAAAGATCACGGGCAATCAGCAGATTCGTGACGCATGAATATTGACAACGGAAGCCATGTTGCTCCTTGGTGTTAGCTTGTACGCTTCCAACCGGAGAAAGCCAGCTAGTAGGCTCTCTTTTAATTTAAAGATCACTGAAGCAAAGCTGTTGATCGACAATTTGCTGCGTCATCTTTGCATCCGTCTCTTTGAACATGAAAAGTGGATTGTTTTCAGGCTTTCAGTAGACAACTATTTGGCAAAAAGCTATTAGAAATTACTGTAAACGGTTCTGATAATTTGGTGGCGCAGCTTTTCAAACTGACATAAGATATCAAGTCGGAACCGAGTAATTTGTGAGTAAGTAGGCTCTTTAGTTTGATTGCGATTTATCACACTGAAATTTAAGATAAACCAGTTAATCTGCTGCCTATGTGCTCATAGGTTGCGCGTCATTTGCAGAAGTACACAATCGTGTAATATTTACCCAGAGTGGTGGCCACCTCTTCAGCAGTATTGAAAAATCCACCAAAGGTTTGCAGTTGTGAAATGCCACCCTTACTTTTTGTGTGTGCCTCGAGATCGCTGTAGAAAATTCAGGATTCACCTTCAGCTTTGGAGCCAGACCGCGTTGATAGTAAAATCGGTCCTATCTGATAGCAGCCATGGTACGACTGCGCCATACGATGTACTCGTCAAACGCAATTTCAGTTTTTTCTGTTTGGTACTTTTTATATGCTGAACGTTTCAGTGTGCTCAGAGGTTTGTTTCCACTGTTTAAGCGTCTCAACTTTCGACTAGGTCAGGGAAATTTTACCAGACTATGGATGGTAATGGCATCGGAGACTGCTCAACGATGAGCTGCCAGTGATCACCTAGGCTGAATGTGTTGGTGGAAACAGGCTATTTAGCCTTGCTAAGTTATGTCCTCAGCTTTGTGAAATTCGTATTGTGATAGGTCTCTGGACCTGTACTTCAGGGAATATGCCGTCTAAGTCCGTGTAGGCAAGTAAATTCATTTATTCCATGATCACTACGACCGTGTAGAGATGTAATATTTAGATTACCCATAATGTTAATTTCCTTGGCAAAAATGTAAACAAGACAAGACAGTCCTTGGCTTACCTATCAACTCGTGTTTGGTCCTGGACAAGCTGAAATGGTCCAGCTTCGATTATTGCTTCAAAAAATTCCCGGAGCAAGAAGGCGTCGTAGTACCGACTAAATGGTCTGTGAATTCCGGATGCGAGTCAAAATACCTCCCATTACTAATGTTCAGGTTTAAACTAAAGATGGTATTCAATGCAAGGTGGCATTCAATATCGTATCGTCATCCCTGTGCACAGAAGGCGATTTTCAACCCACACCAGTCAAACATTTGACGTTTAGAGTGAGGTCAGCTGCTAACCAGACTGATTCTGGAAGATTTAGTAGCATCATTATGTGCAGGCCGTAATGAAGGCCCACATTACCTACCGCACGGGCTTTCTCATTACTGCGAAACACAGTCATACCGCGGATAGGTAATTCACCATCCCGTAATTCTTCCTTCAAAACAGGTCTACGCTATGCCTGCTTCAAGTATGTTTCGCCCGGAACAGTGGTCTCGAAGTTCGTACAGTTTATTAAAATGAAAACTCGCATTGATGCAGCAGAAACGGTTTCAGGTTTTGTGATAATATACAATTGCTTCTACTCAGATCTGAGGTTTACTGGTCTGTCAGAATAATACTGGACCTCAGTAGGCGCCTGTGAGCTGGCGGTGGGCCAAGCTGCAAGCGCCTGTTCCGTCATTTCTCTTGTTAATAACGTGGTTCTCAGAAGTCGATGCACTTTTATCAAGGCCAACTAGACCAGCCGAACCAGATGATTCACGCCACTACCTATCAGATCAGAGTGAACAATGAGTGATGCTAAGTATCTCCACTGGTCTAGATCGTACACTGCTTGAGCAATGACAACGAAGCTTTCTAAATCAGGCACTTTGTGCATCGTGATACTCCTGCATCTACATCCACCAATACCCTGGTTTTCAGATGACGGTTACAGTCGTGCATGTTTGTCCCCATCAGGGCACATCCTAATTGAGTCATCAGTTCTATTGTGGCTGACTTGTTGCAACACCATTGCCTACTCAATCGGGTACGTTATCAAGAGTACCCGTCAGGGGATATGGTACGGGTGCGTATTTACGGTCAGAGGTTTTTCGTGGTCTTTGTAGTCGTTTTGGGGGAGATATCAAGCTACTCCAAACTATTTAGAAAACTCTGAAACTTCCTTTCTGTCATGTTTTTTCAGTCGGTTGACATTACAGAACTGCTACTAAACTTAGTGAACACGATTACTGACCAACTGCTAACTAAGGGGAAGGTCATTAGTGTTATCCTATATGTGCTGTCGCCCGTATCTTCCATGTTTGCTTTACAGCTTCCATCGAGATGAATGGGCCGGGTTTTTCCCTACTTTTTTCGTTAACCTTGATTGAATGAGTCAACGGTAGTTGTGCGGATGTCTTGCGTTTTTTAGTAAACTGATTGTGAACGTCTACCTGTTCAACTAAAGTTAGCACAGGTTGAGATGTCATCTCGACCTGCAAATTAAGTATCGGATTCAGCATACTTACTATGTACGGTCACAGTAGCTAGGATCCGTTGTTCGTTACCAACGCCGATCAGATGAAACGTCTGTTGAACCGAAAGTTCCTCCGACTGGGTTTTCGTTTCTATTCTACTTAGGTTTGTGTTCACATATTCAGCAAGGCATACTAGGATATGCAGTGCATCTTAGGCAAGGCAACAGGTGTGGAGCTTACGGAGTAATAGATCTGGTTGCGCACTCCAGTCCTTATCTGGAGCTACGACAATTATACATCCTGGGCACACACATCTTGGGTTTTCAGTTGGGTTCTCATTTATAGTCCTTTAGACCGAAGGTGGTAGTGCACAAACCGAGTGAGTTTGAATCCTACACAGAAGACAGTTTAGAATTCTACCGCTCTTGTTAGCCACACACCTTGAAGGCATGAATGGCTGAACGTTCGCCATACAGTAACACTCAGTTCACCGCAGGTATTCCACAAGGAATCAACAATCAAGCACACAAGAGTACTCAGACTTTTGACAGTCACACGGATGCCAGCAACGGTTGAAAAACGGTTGCAACGCAAGGTACGAAGCAGTTCACTTCGTGGATAGCTCATGGAAGGTTGGTGTGGTGAAAACCTACTCCATCCACTGTTTACCCAGACCTCAATACAACAGAAGATCTGACAGGAGGCCAATCCAAACATCGCGTTATAGATACAACATCAGGATTGGACGAACAGTCCCAATGCTACACCTTCCATTATTCGTTAATTTCTTTGTTCTGTATTGCACCAATTACTGTACAGTTTGTGACCTTGCATGTATCAGTGCGATCAACCAATGATAAACTGTGACCATTTTTAAATACTGTTTTACATCCATAAATTCGGATTATTATCTCATGAGTAAGAACTGCTTACTGCAACCAGTACGAGGTCTTCTCTTTATTACCTGCATGGGAGGTTTCAATTCGAGTACGATTTCTCGGGTTATCCGAAGTCCCTGATTCCGAATATTACAATCAGGTCCAAAAAGTGCAGCACCTCTCCGTGGATGACGGTTTTGGTTAAATGAGGTTTGGGGTCGAATGCGAAGTAATTAACTTTGGACGAACGGGTGACAATGACCTTCAAACGGTAGAATGTCTACGACAGTCGAGCGAACATATTATTTGAATAACGAGGTCAGAAGACCGGTTCTGCAAGATGGTATTACCATTTCGCATGTTCTCATCGGTTGCCCCACATAACAGCGGTGAACATCAAAACTATTTAAGTGAATTAATTTCACACATCGAGTCAGTGTATACACTAGTCTGTCATTGGTCAAAATCATGGCAGATGGAAGTTCAAGGTCAAAAGCCCTTGCATGCAGAGGACTGGCTTGCTACGCATGACAAGCAATGCCCGGCGTGAATTAGAGACAACAGGCTTGTGATGATCTAGCAACACACGGGAAGCGTTTGTCGGGCCGACCACATGTCCGGTCTCCAACAGGTGTCTGGTGATCGAAAAAGCTGGATTCTGTTGTTTGATAAGGTCGATCGGGTCACGCTACATGTCAAGTCCTCGATATACTTGGGCACATATTCCTTCATTCTGAGGCACAGTGGTCGACCAGTTCCGCCAATGTAAACGTCATCACAACTGCAGATGAACTGGTAGATACAGTGTGAAGTGGACAGTTCTGGTATCTTCGTCTTAATGTGAGGAAGTTGGTGACTTGGTGCGACCAAGTTAACGCAGTGTAGCTGCATTGTACGTCCGTTGCATGACCTGTGTCAGTCGTCGCTTTTATGTGTAGCAACTAACGAGGACATACGGAATGGTACTACCATCCTGCAAAACTGGTCTTCTGATTTCATTATTGGAATTCTTAACTGGAGAAGAATGCTTTATATTTCTGAAACGAACTTATTATGTTGATTAGAATTCGTATGGTGCCTCAGTTGCGCTGCGCGCCTGCCGTCAGTAACAGAATGTGACATGTAGGTTTTAGGCCAAGAATTCTCATTGAGCTCTTGTCATTGACGTCCTTGTGACCGGAATTGAGAGGAAGTCACGTGGGTAGACCAACACGTTCGCCGACAGACATATTGACCAATCACCGGGTGCGTTCGGGGTAGGATGACTACGAGCTTTTTACCAGTGGTTGATCAGGACCCTGACACGTCTTCAAGGTTGTCTCCCTCGTGGGGTTGACAGTGTCAGTCGAGTGGCCATGCGATAACCGACCAATAAGATGCCGATCGGTTGGTGTATCGATACACTTGCCTGCACGGAATGAAATTCGTGTACTCTTGCTTGGAATAGATCACTGGTCTTCGCTTGATATAACGGACTCTTGGGTCAACTGTTCGGTCACAACACTCCTTAAATCCGATCCGAGAAACAGCGTAACCGTTGGAAGAGTATCAAGTGCATTTTCGCGTGGTGCTTAAAGTTGCGCTGTGACTGACGACACAATTTTATGCACGTGAGTATGTGGGCTGGACGACGGATAGGAAGTCTGAAGTTGTGGCCCTAGAACGATGCGATATACCCTCAAAACACAGATATTGCTAAATAGCTATTGATAGATAGATCAAATGTATCTACGTTGGTTGCACTGGGCGAAACTGCCAGGGTGAAATCATTGGGGAAATCAGAGTGCTATGTAGGTTCGCTCACTGTCAGCTTTATAGCTGTCGACATCTGTTCACATTTTTGCTAATCTTTACCTGGATGCTTGTTGTTCTCTATGTGTTAGCGATTGTCTGCCTGATAGTGCGAATTTGACCTCCCTGCCCGCTCGCATGTGATTATCTGGTGATAAAAAGTTTGGAAATATTCAGTTGTTTTCATTTTCAAATTGAGATATTTTTAACGGCCTACATAACCTAATCCAAACATTTCCAAAATGATGTTGTGTTAGACGAGTACATTTGACCTGCAATGTAGGGTCAAATTTTGTGAAGCACCACAATGCTTTAAACCTTGTCTTACATAGACAAGAAACCAAATCACTGGTTAGGCACCCGCATAGCGTGACGATTTCGGAAACAATCTTGTGTGAAAGTGCGCACAATGACAAAATGTTGTTTTGTGTAGGTTAAATAATTTTTATTTCATAGTGATTACCCTGGTGAATTAAGCGTTCACAATAGGATATGAAGTAGGCTTAACAATACGGAGCAGCGTCAGGTAAGTTTTACACACTAATAGACCTGTTACTCAACTCTCTCAGAAATCCTATTGCCATCGAACATGCTATACAGAATGATTCAGTTTTAGAAATTATATCGTGGTAAATGACGACATGTTGATTGGAAACTTTATTACAGTTTCCACCAAAGTTTCATTCCGTTGTTTTTCTTCTGTTCTAATCCCCTGAGCCATGTATGCTTTATTTAGTAAAGATGTTAACATATAAAACGCCCACATTTCACTTTACGAGATGCATGGGCTTAATGTGGCCTATATTAATATTAGGCTTAACTCAACGCATCCTAATATTAGACTGCTGCCTATAATTTTCACAAGTAAAATTGGCCGTTGTTCAAGATAAGTATGGATCGCAGCAACCGAAGGACACAAATTGCCTACACAAGTGATATTGCAATAAAATATATAGAAACAGTTGAAGAGATTAGAATATAACCAACATCAACAACCAGCGACCAATCTCACTGACAAGCTGTGGCTATCGCGCTCTCTCGCAATATCATAGAATCTCTGTGTGGTTATAAGTGGTGAACGTCGAAACGGCAAGTGGTAGACGTGGCAGTTAAGCATCAGTGTGAATCACTGATGTATTGCTGTCTATGATGATGATGATGATGATGATGTAAAAGCTTACCTAAGACAAATTGAAATAGGTGCTGCAAGCAGCTTAAGTGGTAGCCGAATAGAATTCGTTCACTGTGAAAGTCCAATAAGTCTAGTCTGTTGCTGTTGGTGTTAGATATGACCAAACCCACTCCTTGATTTTATAGTCCCATTCTTCGCATCATTGTGTTCTCGGTTGCCGCGGTTCACATTTGCTGATGGGCAACCAGTGAGCGCCAAGCGAATTTTGTCCACGACTTGGCTTAAGTCACCGTAAACATATCTAACAAAAAATATATTGCTTCTGGTTGATATTTATCCGGTGAAAAGAGTGACAGAATTATGAAGTTGCCATCGAACGTGAGTAGTGGTCAATTTACCCTTATCAGCTGCCTTCTGAGTTTTAGAAAGATGAGGTAATCAAAATGGCTGAGTAATAATTAGTTTATGGATGATTACCTACGTTCATAGTGACGGATAGCTTTAGTTTACAGCTAAGCCTCGTTGGCAAAAATTGTGTGCTTGGCTGGTCACGTTTTCTTCTGCTCGCAGCTTTCGCGCCCAGATACTAGTTCTTAGCCGGCCTCGTGCGTAAAGTGTAGTTGGTATCTTGTTTCGCTCATGCGAGAGCTCCTCGGCGTTGCATAATGTTGTCAACCACATGGATTCAAATTCGAGTCCAGGTTCTCAGGAGACAACCGTTTCAATCACTGTGTCATTCAACCTATGGTTGGCACTACCGAATTTTGTGCTCTAAACAATCAACCACATTGGTTTGTGGATATTACACACAGTTAAGAATCACACTACTGCTTAAGATATGAGTAGCATGATGTGAGCGCGCAATTGTGCACCACGTTGCAAAGTCAGTCGCAGCATAACCGTACATCAACTCAAAGTTGAAAAATCATACAATTAGTTTTAAGACTGATAAAACATTGGGAAAAATTCACAGATCCCAGCTGTAACTTGTCAGTATGTACACAGATAGGTGGTTGACTTTCACCATCTATAGACAAACAAATAAGAGAGGCGGGGTTGGACCCAGATTCACAATTTGTTTATTCATTAACACTGCATTGGCCAGTCGTAAAGTAATTTCCTTCCCAGGAACGGTGGTTGATAAGGAACTGACGACAAACGCCCGTGATAGCTCTCATGATCTGAATAAACAGAAGTGATTAGACAGAAGTCCACGCCATTTATATGCTCTCCTGTTTTATTTCCACAGGTTCACGCAGAATACAGTGTGTACATATGGAATCATAAGTGACATAACAAAGAATTATATGTTCCTTTGTCAGTATTAATAGATGGAACGGGGAACTGTGAGGTTTCCCGTGCACAGACTGCATAGGAATGGTTAGTCATTAACTGATCCATTACGAACTGTCAACGAAGAGATTGCGGTTAATTTGAGCGTAACAAATCAGTTCAGTTATCCACTATTATTGAAACAAACCAGCGACATCATTGGTGAATATTTCATCTTATTTCTAGAAGTGTGCTTACTTTACCCTACATTATGTAATCGTCTGGCTGAATCTTTCTCGACGGCATTTTTTATGGAAATCTTCCCAAAATACGTCATTTTTTAATAAACTATTCGTACACTGTGGAACATCAGTTCGAAATCGAAATCGAACAGAGCAACCTTGGCTAGGTCAAAAACCCCAATCGCACATTAACAGTGTGGGCGTTCGTAACAAATATAACAGACTGTTATACTTGCTTGCATACTTGATATAGCACAGGCCGAGTCATGTGTAGTGGATTGAACTGATCGATGGGAGCGAGAGTCATTGAATCAAAATTCCTTGGATATGATGGACAGTCAAACGATGGTCTAGTACAAAGGTGTTCGAGCACAATTACATACGCGAACGTTCGAAGGTACTGCGTAACAAACACGAAGTTCGGTTAATATTTACTTGGCTTCAAAGAATTTGTCGATTTTCGAGAGAATACGTTCAGCCCAGTCCATCCTTCGAATAGCTAGGCGCGGCAAATTGCTGACCAATGAACACTGAAATTCTTCTGTGTTAATGAAATATGACTCAGCTGTTCAAATATATCCGGAAATTTCATCAAAAGTCAAAACGTGGCGAACAAGCTCGTTTTCGGTTTATCATCTCCAGTCCAAATACAACACAATAAATAAGAAATTAGTTGTCAAGTCAGGATTTTGTAAAATTTAATACAGTGTGAATCTAATGTCATTTTGGGATTACGGACGTGGTTACTGTGGTGCCGTGTCAAGTGTTCCAATGATGGCAGGCCATGGTAACTTCAGCGCTTGAACAAAATACTTCTGCGCACACAGATTAGGGTTTCGCAGCCGGATTCCGATCGCCTCCGCAACAGCCAAAATGCGACATTTCACACCTCTGATGTGAACACGTGTGACACGGTAGATCGGCTTGAATGCGACATCCACATTGACTCTGTGACCCGTATCAACTAGGTGGGCCAAAATTGCGCTGGAAATCTTTCGTTGTTGTCCGGTTGTCAGCCAAGCTAGACGGTGCTAGCGTATTCTCTCCGACAAGCGCCTTGTTGTGCGACCAATGTAACCTGCTCCACAGGAACAAGCGAATGAATAGATACAAAACGAGGTGGCACTACTAGGCACTGCATCTTTGAGTTGAAGGCGTACAGCTGGCTTGGAGGAGAACGTTAGTCCTAGTTGTGCAGCGTGGAACGTTCTCATCAGGGTCGTGCCGAGACTCCTGGTCAGCGATACACTTGATAGTTCGCCCCTGTAAGGCAAATTCATATAGATGGCTTGCCACTCGACAGAAAATTCACGGTCTTGTGGTTCCCTTCGTTGCATGTTTCGAGTTAGGAACTTGGCTGGATATCCGTTAGCGCGAAACGTTCAACAAACCGAATTTATAAAATCTGTACTGAGGACACACTAGACAGTGAGCGAAAGCTCTTATGTGATGAGTACTAATTACGTTTAACAGACTTTTGTTACTGTCGCCGTTTGTTCATTTTTCGCCGAGTGGTAAGTGTCGGAACCCACTCAAGTCGGTTACCTAGTAGTGCAGTAATGTTACGGTGTTCAGTTACAATAGGACTTGCGAATATCCGCAAATTTTGCAGTATGACTACAGTTGTGTCATGATTGTAAAACATAGAAGTTTACTACACTAAGTAAATCGCTCCATTGAAGGGAACGAGTGACGAGACATTCCATGCACAGCAACGTACTGTTCGAATACCATCTTGTGGACAAGATGAGAAACTTTGCCTTCAAGACAGGCTAGACATACCACTAGACAACGGTTTGGCAATCACCTAATAAGCCAATGTGACAAACTATTGTTATTTGTCAACCTCCAGGGTTGACTGGTGAAGGTTTACAAGTCTGTGAACGAACGAAGCCCTACAAGACCTGAGTGAATAGTCCAGTCCCGTTATATAAACATAAGTCTTAAAGATAAGTCTTAAAGGACATCAAACAAATCAGCTTGGCCGGATGGTAGTTCGTTATTTGACATTGGAGTTTCCACAAGTCTAATTTTTTCATTAGTGACTATTGGGTCCTTGTTAGGAAGTGCGTTTCCTCAGCCTAAAACCGCGTCCGTCCTCGGAATGAACGGAACTGCTCAGAACAGTCAAGAGGTAAACTTGGTTATTTTTTACTCGTCCGAACTTTATTCCGCTATGTTCACTGGTGAATTAGTGACCTCAACTATTATTTTCGGTAACTATCCTCCCATTTTCTGATTCGAGAATGTTTTTAGGTCATTATGCACTGTATAAATACTTTGTAGTTTTCGTATTGTCGCACATGTTTTTAGAGCGAAACAAAACTGTTTGTGTACGCGTATTTTGGTTTGCCTTGGGAGCAAATTACCGGGAAAGTCGCGGTATTTTCGGGACCGAAATTTTCCGTATTAATTATTATCATGAGGAGAATCTAATTTTTGCCAACCGCACTACTATATCGAGGACGAACCAGCGTATTCTCTCGAGAGTTAACAACAGTCCTTTAACTGAATCGACGAAAGAAAGTTTCGGACGGTTGATGAAATGTTTGCGCCAGTCTACAAAACGAAAAATTAAAAATCCAGGCTATTGCCTATCACCCCATCCTCAAAGTTCAGCAAATTATCTTCATTTCACGAGGGAGTTTGAAAATAAAATCACGGACGAAATACACTTTTTTGTTAGACATCGAAGTCACTGGCTCACTTAATCCATTCTACTACCTCTTCGTTTGCTGAACAGTGTGAAGTAGGTTGGAGGCAGATTTTGACTTTCAGCAACTCGGTTAGTACTCTGGAATGAAAACGCATTCTTACCCCCCAGTTAATGTGACGATTAAAATATCGTCTACATATGACTCATCAGATACCGTTTCACCAACCAAATACAATTTGCCTCATTACTATATCACACCTCATACCTAATTATCAAGACCCACTGTGTTTTCTCGAATAGTCTACTATTTTCATTGTATGTTCCAGTTCTGCCTGAATCCATGAAAAATCCTCCTCGTGGTTTACAAATGGCGCTAATTTGAGTTGTGTAAATTTAAAAAAAAAAAAAACAGAAAAAAGGCACTCCTCAAGTCTTAGAACTGAATTCATTAAAATGTTCGGATTCAGTATTTTCCTTCGTTAAAGCTTAGTCCGCAGTTAATACATTGAGTTGCTATTCCTCTGTTCACGCGGATTTTCAACACAAACCAAGGTAATTCGCTATCATATATTCTTAAACTATATTTACTTCCATAGAATGATGGACAATTCATGTCAATGAATTTTCATTCAAAGTTCAACACTTCATTTCCTGTTTGATGCAAATAACGCACTCAAAGCCATTCGGAAGGGAAGCAATTAAACGGCTTTAGACCAAAGGAACTGTTCTTACTAGTGTCTTATTGTCTAAAGAATCTTTAAAAAATGGTTGGTAATAACTTTTGGATTTCGTCCCCAACCGATGAGAAGTCGACCCACTATGTGGTCCTCAGGACATCATATCCAAACTACGGTTAAACCTGATAATATCATAGTGTTTTTATCTATCCAACAGAGTTACAATTCCCAAGTTTAGTCGGATTGCAAGCTAAAGAAATTGCCAGTACGAACAAAATATCTGATCCCGAATGGCCACATTTACACAAACTGCGTTTTGCAGCCATACTCCTGTTTATTTGTACCAGCGATATAGCGATGTAGGCTGCGAACCGTTCACCTCATGGGACTCTTGCTGATCAAGTTGTTCCAAACCTGTCCAACGAACCGAGCGTTTGTTTGTCTCTCGACCGTTAATCACTCAAGAAAAGAGTGAAACTCTGACAAAATGTTTGGTAAACCTATCAAACTGCATGGCATCAATGTGCACAGATCTTCCGACGTCGGCACAAATTTTTATCACAGAAGTAGCTATAAGGTAAGGATAGTGTTAAACACATTATTACTGATACAAACAGGTTTACGTCTAGGGATATCAGTAGAACAAAAAAGAAAGGTTTCCTTTTGTGATTACCAAAGCATGTAGGACAGATTGACAAAAACATAATTTTATTCTCAACGTAGTGCGCACCAGTCTATGAACAATGAATGAATAAAAATATCGACATCATCATAGACAGCAACACATCAGTGGTTCACATTAATGCCTAACCGCTACACAACCACGAAGAAGAAAAAGCAAACCCTGTATAGGAAGAGAAAAGAAAAAAGAGAAAGCGACGGTACCTAATCAATAAAAAATAGCTAAGTCTATATTCAAACATACAACATGAAGGCGTCTACACGTTGCAAACAAACAATCGAGCTGTAAGTTAAAGTAAGGCGTCATCAGCAAGACAGCTTCCTCACGGCTTTCACTGTCTCGCGTCAGTAAGTTCACTCATTTCACAGACAACTCGATCAAACAACGACAACATTCACGCCACTGAACTCGGTTAGCCGCCATCTCACCTAACGTCTCAAGCCACCGACTCTGTGAGTCACGAGGGCTCCAGCCCAGAAGACGAACCCGATCTACAGTAGCCAACACCTTCGTGAACGATTTCATTTGTCTACACCAGGTCATCATCTGTCCACCTCGCACCTTGCGCCAATCGACCGCAGCATCGACAAACAGTGTCCTGCGTGGCAGACGACTAGCTGGCATCCATAGTGCATGACCTAACCATCTAAGTCTGTGCAAGTGTAAGGACTGAACGAAAGAACTTGTTTGACAATCAGTGCCAAACACCCGCTTCCTAACCTCCTCGTTACTCACTCGTTGGTGCCACCCGCAACGAGCAATTGAAGACAGACATCGGTGGCCAAACACCTGAAGACGGTTCACGAACTCTACCCTGAGGGGATATGTTTCACTGCCATAAAGTAATATAGCCCTCACAGTTATCTGATATACGTGATCCTTAAGCTTCACAGAGATACCGTTCTCTCGCCATAGGTGCTTCAGATTAGTAAACACCGCTCTAGCTTGGGAAATACGCGCCTCTATTTCATTCCCTACACCTCCGCCGCCGCCGATGCAGCTTCCCAGGTATACAAACCGGTCAGCAACTTCAATGACTTCATTACCTAACATTAAACCTACGTAATCACAGCAATCTTGCAGAAGCATTCTACATTTCGAGGCTGTGAAGCGCATTCCGACCTACTTACCAGAACGTGAAATTGCATTTAGCGTCGCTTGCGCTGCTTGAAAGTTGTCAAATAGCAACACCTCGTCGTCAACATAAGCAAGATCAGTCAGCCTTCCAGTAGGTAGGAGGTCCACACCGGCATCACTTGAGTGCCGCTAACAGTTCTCCATTATTTCGTCAATGACGAAACTGAACAGAAATGGTGAAAGGGGACTGCCTTAACGAACGTCGCTCCTGGTGCTGAAACTGTCAGACAGCTCACCGTAAACCCTAACCGGAGCCGAAGTATGGGAGTAAAACGCCGACAGTATGTTCACATACTTGGTCGGTATACCCCTGCGTTCAAGCGACTCTAAGAGTGAAGATCGATCCACTGAATCGAACGCACCTTTATAGTCGAGAAATACGGCAATTGTGGACAGGCGGTACACATGACGCTGCTCCAAAATTTGACGAAGGGTAAAAATATGATCTATACATTCCCGACCAGACGAAACCCTGCCTGTTCTTTCCTAATATTTGTCTCCCGAACTGCAGTGAGTCAACTAAGTATAACGGATGTCAAAACCTTACAAATGACTGGGGTCAAACTTATTTCCCTATGGTTTACGCAAGAGATCCTGATACCCTTTTTGAATTGAACTATTATCGCGTGACCCCAGAACGGAGTAATGGTCTGCGTCGTCCAAACAATTTGAGACAGCTGAGTCAAGGCCTCAACTAACACCTCTCCACCTTCTTTAAAAAGTACCGGCACGAGATCATCTGGACCGGCAGCTTTATTACGATTGAGAGCCGAGATGCAATTGCGAATCTCAGTCTCAGTGGGTGGTTCTAAATCTACCGACCAGGGCGTTATATCAGAAGTTTGTGGTGGCAGTTTGGTAGAAGCAGGAAGCCAGCTAAATTGACCCTCGAGGTGTTCCGCCCAGCGCGCTAACCTTCTGGACTTATTATAGATTAGTGTACCATCTACCTCGCTGATAGCTTCACTGACAGACGATCGCCTGGGATAAGTAGCACGGATAAGCCTAGAGAGTTTGCTGATGTTTCCTCAAGCAGAAACGGTTTTCATTTCCTTAACTTTCTCCACTAACCAAGCCTTATGATCATCCTTTAGACTACGTTTCAGTTTCCTACGGATATCTCTTCTAGACTTATTATGTGAACTACCAGGAGGAATCTTCCGTCTGGCTTCTAACAACTCCAGAGATTTCTCTGAGATCCAATGTTTGTTAAAATTATGTACCCCTGTGCCGCATGCTACAGAACCTGCTTTCGGAATTGCCTGTGAGATTTGTGTCCAGCAGCTGTAAGGGTCTTCGGAGTGAATACCACTAAGGCAGCTTCCTAAGCTGGTTTGGTCCTTATGCTTTACCGATGGTAAGGTCAGTTTCTCAACAGCCAGTCGTTGCTGTCAGTGGGACCGTTGTCCAGCAAAAGTAAGAACAAAACGACAACATACCAATTCATGATCGAAATCCAAGCATGTGCTCCAATAAGAACGACTGTCTTGAATGGAACCACGCCACCGGTAACCAACAGCTATGTGGTATATTTGAAACCATGCCTGATTTGGAGCAGGCGGGCGCCAAGTACAGCAATGACGTGCACGATGCCTAAAACTAGTGCTGGCTGAAAATAGCTTATGCTCAACGCACAGCTGCAACAATCGCCCACCATTATCCGACCGATGTTACGTTATCCAAAACCTGCCACCTAAACGGGATTCAGCTTCACCAAGGCGGCCGACCTGAGCATTCATATCTCTCGCCAGAACGACTATATCATGGGCATGTGTCGACCGAAGGAAAGAGGACAGATCTGAGTAAAACGCGTCTTTGACGCCGACGTCAATACAGTCCGTAGGAGCGTAAGCAGACAATGAATAAATTCCTGAAAGTCTTGCGTCTAGAGTTGGTCTTAACGGAACCTGCCAAGCGGACAGCACAATGTCTACTGTGAACAGGAATCCAGTCTATCAATGAGGCTGTGGCCGTCGTGCTAAGGACTATACTTACTCCAGCCTGATCTGTAACAACAGTTGTGGGGTCACCCGAAGCGTTCAACCAGTATCGGGTAGACAATGCGGGTGCTGTTAGTTCCATACGCTGACTACTGTCCTGGATTCTAATTTCCCAGATACAGCAGACATCGACATTCAACGAGTCTAACGTTCGTGCGAGAGCGGCCTGTTGACCAGTGAACTGGTCAAGTTGGTTCGAACCAGCTTTGGGTTACGCCTGTCTAGTAAGTACAAATAATAAAGAAGTCAAACGTGGTGTGTCAGTCACGAGGCTGTACAAAACGGCATTTATTAAACTGACATACCCACGAGAAGCAGTTATCTGAAGGAAATATACTGTATAAAAGAAACCGCATGACAGCAGAGGCAATGCAGTGTACATTTTAAAAAGACAGTTGACGTAAATCCTTACCAAACAAACTGCCAATCTGTGCTGATACGATGGTTGTAAAACTGTAAAACCAACATGTTAGATTAACAAAACTGACAAAGCGGTCTGAATGAGAACACTTTGTACTGCCGAGGCGATTGGAATCAGGCTGCTTGACCCGGTATTATGTCATCAAAACCGGTTTGTTCGGCCTCTCCACCTACCATGGCCACAAATCCATCGGATCGATGGCCAACCTGCGCGGTCAAACCAATGGACAAGCGTGACGTAACCGACCAATCAAGCCATCGCCAATTTGACTGACCAGTGACCTAGTTTCTTTGTAATAAGTCTGATCGATATCTCGATCTAACTCTATTTACTCGTTATATAATTGTACTGGCCTGAAGATGAATTATCGAAAACATATGTCCTTATTCTCATGTATATAATTGCTTGAAATATCCAATTATAACCGTAAATGTACTAAGCTGAAACCTTGGGCTAGTTTCCATACAACAGTAATAACAGTGCGAGTGGACGAAAGAAGTACTGGTGTAGACAGAGTTATGTACACTGTAACTATTCATGCAGTCAAACAACAATAACGCTGTTCGGATGTGAGTTACAATCAATACAAAGCCGCAATTTAAACAAAACTCTGGGCCTTTGCAGAGATGATATTGCGCCTCAGAGGTTCTTATCTACACAGGCTCGTTAGCCGTTGCTTCTTCAATCCCAATAGTCAAATGTGAAGTAGGCTCAGAAACAGAAATTTTGGTATCTCATCGTACAACGTGTGCTAAGTGAATTGTATACAATTTTATCAAAATGTCTTTGATGAGGACGCTAATTAGCCCCATCGAGCAATATGTGTATATGTGCACCGAGACTGTACAATGCTATTCTATAGGAAGGTGGAAATTCTTTGTCTCGATGAAAAACAACCTCAGCGGAACCCATATTAGGCAGTTTGGTTCTCAAAATGTTTTGTTTGAACAGCTTAGCTGGACTTTCGCCTGTTGACATATTGTGGTGGATTATTAAACCGGAGGTGCGAGTGTTCCAACACAAGGCGAAATACCTCGACGCAGGGGAGGTACGTCGAAAAGCCCACAGCGAGCGGATCGGGGACGGCGTGGGCGACCAGATGAGTCATCACCCGACTGGATCGGACCAACGGACGAGATGTGGCAGACAAGTTAGGATGGACGACCAGATCAGAGGCGCGATTATTCCAACACAGAGGAATATCACGACACGGTCGTGGAATACGGTCAAAGCCAACAGTGGACAACACCAGCTAACGGACAAGCCATCGCTCAACGAAATTCGACCAACGGACGAAGAATGGCAGGCGGAACCCCTTCCCCTCGATAGAAGGCGCTGATCACACACATAAACCGGGAAGAAGGGCACACGACATGGGAGCGGAAACCGAGGTTGCCGTGGCCTGGAATGCTGACTCATAAACGCGAGCGCGCGAGAAGCATGGTAACTAGCGTGTTGGACACTAACGATTGTGCTTTATTGGACGCCTTTCGCTACAATATGAGCTGCGTTCCTGTATTCCATTAAAAGAGTATAAACACCTTTGTCGACCTTAGAAAAAGAGGTTGCATTAAAAGATACTATAGCACTTCTAAAAATAAGTACGAAACCTTCAGCCGCCCTGTTTTGCTGAGAATGTCTAGGTACAGTCAACAGATGCTAGTGGCCCAAACTATTCAACCATTTGTGCAGTGAAATGACTGTCGTTGGCGGTACCCAATGCATATAGAAATTCTTCACTGAAAATCCTCCGGAATGGAGGTAGCAAATGGTGAATTCGTTAACTATGCCACTGGTCAATACAAACAGGAATTAAGTATGACCAGGCAATGATAGCTGTTCCGAAATCACCCACACTATTCCTAATGTGTGCGCCGCAAAACTTCACAAGAAGTCGGTCGTGGAACCGACTTGGAATTGCTTTTTTGTATAAAAACAGACAATACCACGTATAGTTTGTGCAGTATGGGCGTCAGTCTTCGACTATCGACATGTCAGACGTACCAATGACAACTTTTATTCACCGGATTCGGTTTGAAAACAACAGAGCGTCTGCAATTTCGCAGTAACTTAGAAGCAACTGGTAGCTCGGTTTATTGTGAACGTTTCACTTCAGAGTTCCAGGATTATTTACAAATAGTCTGAAGAAGCTTCTGAATCAGCGGTGAAACTTTCCCAACAAACAAAACCAATGATTTATCACACGCGGTTCTACAATGACCAGAGTTTTATACCAAGGTGACTAGAACGCCTCATGCAAAATTACCTGGCGAAGTGTAGGAGGCACAGCAGGTTTGTCAATAAAACAAGACATCAACCGGTGTAACTGAAAACTCTTCACAACGAGCACAAGTACCCGGAAAGGTCCGTTTCGTAGTTGTATTGTCTCCGCCATCAGTAGCCGAAATAACAGAATAAAAATATTTTCTAGCACCGAAATATCGGATTCTGTCCATTCACTGATAGTGATCAAGCTAAAGGACACTAAGAATTTCTAGTTCCTAAACGGTAAGTTTACGCTAACAGGTAATCGGCTTGTTGTATGTATGTGGATAATGAGTGATGGATATCATAAGGGTGTATAGAAAAGTCACTTTTGCATCGTCAAGTCATGGATATTAAAGAGTTGGCGAGCTAATTATAGGTCTGGTAACTAGACTTAAGCCTTATAATATGACTTGTAATGATAAAGTACGAATCAGGGAGGTTTTTTGAATACAAATCCCAGCCCAATAAACAGCGAGTGCTCCTTTTTGAGACTGAGCATAGTCACCTGTGCTTAACTCAAAAATCTCGAAATATAAGAAAGTTGAATGTCTGTCTCGCTCTATCATATGTGTGTAACACGCATCAGTAATAAGGATAGGTGGAAGCTTAGGGAAAAGTAAGGTTATCAAACAGTACATGTATTGAGTAAGTTTGGCAAATGACGCAGCATAGTTTCTTCAATGTAAGTACACACAAATTTGTGTGAGAAAAATACTCGAGAAGAGTTTCTACTTTTTGAGCAAACTTCAAAACAAAAACATGCGTAATATTATAGTGAACCCATAAATGGATCCAACTTGTCAACAGTCTTCAGAATGAATGTATTTGGTAGAAATAGGTTATTCTCCGGATCAGGTCGTAACCTAGTGTCATCAACCAAATATCCGAAAATGGCAATTGTAAGTTAAAAAAGACATTTGTCAGAAGAAAACAGCAATACTGCAAACACAGAAGCTTTCGATAATTCATCTTCAGGCCAGTACAATTATATAACGAGTAAATACAGTTAGATCGAGATATCGATCGGACTTATTACAAAGAAACTAGGTCACTGGTCAGTCAAATTGGCGATGACTTGATTGGTCGGTTACGTCACGCTTGTCCATTGGTTTGACCGCGCAGGTTGGCCATCGATCCGATGGATTTGTGGCCATGGTAGGTGCAGCGCCTGAACAAACCGTTTTTGATGACATAATACCGGGTCAAGCAGCCTGATTCCAATCGCCTCGGCAGTACAAAGTGTTCTCATTCGGATCCGTTTTGATGGGTTGCCTGACACGCGATATACCACTTTGAAGGCTTGATCAGTGTTCACCTGGTGTCCGCTTTCAACCAGATGAGCGAGAATTGCACTGTTGACCGATTGTGATTCTCCGTGCCCCAGCCACCGTGGATGGTGTTCTCAAGTTCGTTTTGAAAGTTGTCTTGACGTTCGACCAATATAACCTGCTCCTCAGGAACAAGTGAATGAATAGAAACACATGGATGAGGTCTGAACTGTCAGTCTATCTTTGTTATAAAACCTGAGAATTGGGGATGTGGAGAATTGAATACAGAGTTCAGCTGTAGCGTATGTCCTGCTAATTGTCTGGTTGAGCTTATTTGTCAGCCATTCTGCGGCGTTGTCACCTTTGAACGGTACTCGGATAAACACAGGCTTCTTTCTTACATCATGCACTACAGGCTTAGGTGATATTCTGAGCATATTTCTGGCGATAAATCGTTCCGGGTAGCCGTTATCATGAAGCACATTCCTTATGAATTCGAGTTCACTTTCTAACGTATCCGGTGAACAAATTTTGTATGCTCTATCAGTCAGGCAGCGCACTTGATTTCTCTTCTGTTTTAAGGGTACAAAACTGTGGAAGTTTGTGTACTGACCTGTCCACGTATTCTTGCGGTGGATTCTGCGTTGAACAGTACCGTCTATTCGTCGATGTAAGCAGACATCTAGGAAGGATATCTCGTTTCCAGTCACCTCCTCAAGTGTAAACGTAACTGAATATATCGAGTACTGTGTGCATATCAGTATCTGAAATGGCTACGATAAATATGTCACCTACGTATCGGTGGTATTGACTGAAATGGCTGATAGTGGATTGAAGCGTAGTGCGTTCAAGTTTTCCCATGAATATATCGGCCAGGAGAGGTCCGAGCGGAGATCCCATTGCTACGCAATCCGTCTGCCGATACAGCACACCGTTGAATAGCAGTTGTACATCAAATGTGCAACGGAGCAGAAGCTCTTTCAATTTTA
>JTDE01003208.1:0-12839 GCA_014338405.1 Paragonimus skrjabini miyazakii | reverse complement strand
AAGCGATATATTGATAAAGCTGCTGGGAACTGGCGATAATGAAACTTAACGGTAGTGGCAGTCCATATGTAAAAATGCGAACAGCAGTCGTCCCACACAGTCACAAGGATTCCGTTTGCGCCACGACCCCTCATGTACGTGCGATTTAAACAGCTGTCGGTTAGATTGAGATAGTGTTCTAAAGTGCTTCTTGACAAACGGAAATTTCTTCTAAACGATAGACCAGAAGTGACATAAAGAAGTTATACTTTTTGGTGATTTCGGAGGCCTCATGAGCCGAAATTACCTACATCCCAAGACGCGATGATAATGCATGTTTATACAATCCTGGAACACCTGCGGTAAAACTTGGTTGCCCAGAAGTTAAACAAGCACCGGATGATAAACAAGAGAACGTACTGACAAATCTCGCTGAACTCTGACGTTAATGGCCATACAGACCAACAGTTGATAGTATCAGAATTCTGACTGTCATGTCCACGGGATAAGCTGTGGTTGAACTGGTACGGTGGAGTCAACACAATGATCAACAGATCATCGGTAGTTCTCAGCAACTTTATCAATATATCGCTTGTTCATCTTTATCACCTCAGTTCTCCACCTCAAAGTTACCCAAGTTATTGAATTGCGTAAACAGAAAATATTGGAGATATGTCCGAGTAAGCCAGTTAGAGTATATATTACACTTTCAGTCTATCGCCAATGTAGGAGCCTGGGTGTTCTCATAGTACTTCTTCATAGTCATACCCGGAAAGGGAAATTCTGAGAACCAACTCGTCGAACTGTTCCCCATCTCATATCAAACACAAGGGTTGTATATAGTGCAATATGCTTGTATTTATTATCAAACACTGCTGATTCCGATTTATTCAGAGTAGGAAATCGCCAGCTTGATCCCGTTGACCTGACCCATGAAGAATGTATGAGTATGCAGCATGCCTTCACACTAATAGCTGCTTCAACCTGATTCACTTGAGCTGTGAATAACGTCTCAGTATGCATTCACACTGAGAGATGTTTCAACTGCATTCAATTAACCTATGAATAACGCCTGCGTATGCAGTATGCATTCGCACTAGTAGCTGCTCACCACGGCTGATTCAGGCTATCAACAACGTCTCACAATACTGGATGCACTCACGCTAGTAAATGCTTCAACTTGATTTACTTAAACTATGAAGAACGTCTGTGTGTGCAATATCGGTTAACACTAATAGATGCTTCAACTTCATTCACTTAGGCTCTGATTAACGCCCGAGTATGCAGTATACGTTCACAATAGTACCTGCTTTAACCTGATTCGTTTGAGCTGTGAATAACGTCTAAGTATGGATTCCCACCAGTGGAGGCTTTAACTTCATTCAATTGAGCTATAAATAACGCCTGTGTATGCAGTATACGTTCATAATAGTACCTGCTTTAACCTGATTCGTTTGAGCTGTGAATAACGTCTAAGTATGGATTCCCACCAGTGGAGGCTTCAACTTCATTCAATTGAGCTATAAATAACGCCTGTGTATGCAGTATACGTTCACAATAGTAGCTGCTCCCCGCAATTGAATTAAGCTATGGTCAGCGTCTGAGTATGCAGTATATGTTCACACTAGTAGCTGCCTCTCCTTAACCACTGTTACCATGAACAATTGAGAGAACGAACACATGCGGGAAGTGATGAGAAACCTTTATTTGAAGCGTTCGGGGTACATAGTAATCATCATCTCTTACTCCGTTGATTGTCATATTGATTGGAATATTTTTCTGCACCGTGACAGATACTTGGCGTTCTGAACATTATAGTTTGACTGGCTGAGAGGTACACCTCCCGGTGATCGGCAGGCAGCTTGCTTTCATCTGTTTCACTATATTGTTCCGCATGAACCTCACGCGACCTTAATCTAGTTAAAAACAATGCGGTATAACGAACAGAATTTACTTCTGAAGATTCTCGATGATAGAGTGGGTCATGATGCCTTCTTTTTACGCCGTTCCATACACACCGAAGATGGAAACAACCATATGATAGCGTCATTTCCAACCATTTTTAAGAGCAACGTTTCATCGACCAGTATCTGCCAGAAATCTTGCAAGCAAAAGGAAACAGTATAAAAATCGTATAGACAAAGAAGCTGGAAATGTTGTCACACATGTTTCACTATCAAATGTGTTAATGTTCTGATTGAGATGCAAAGCCAACACTGTGTGGTCGTACATTTCCATTTCGACTATATCTTCAAAACGCCGCAATATGATGAATCATTTCATCATGAGAATTGCAATGATTGCATTTGTAAGACTTGAAAAACTGAGCCAACGCCAATAACGAGATGTTTTCGCCAAAATGGTGAAACAAAATTTCATCACCAAGATAAAACTTTTGAGACTTATTCGATATATTTCGATTTTTCCATTAACGCTGTTTAGTTAAAATTGATGTACTATACGTACTAAGCCTGAAATTGCGATTTTAAAATTTCCAAAAATATTCCAAAGGCCGGGATTCCCGCCAAAAGGACCGTCTTGCCTATTGAACGACCTTCAAGTCGAATCGCTCGAGACAGAAAATTGCGGAAATTTGCATGTGTGGTTATAATCCTAATTTGTGTTCGTTTTTCCTCTAAGTGCAACTCTGTGTAGGCTTATCCTACCAATTTTAACATGGTTATCAATTTTATATTTTCCTCCATCCTCAGCATCGCGTGCACAGTTACGCACATGTCTAAAACGATGCGGTTTCGCGAGTACAAAATGAATCAACTGCTGGTTTATGTGTGACTAAACAGTGGATACGTAATAAACAGTTTCAGGCACGCTGTTTTTGGTGGGAGCCCGATAATATGGACAGGCATATATGTTATATGCTGCTGACGGCAAAATGTTCTCTGGACCACATTCAATGAAGTCATCTGAAGCTGCACAAAGTTTGAAGATTGACACTACGTTTGGTGATGTAAAAAGGCTGTCCAAGCCCGGTATAAAACGTTGAATGTTGTTACTGGCTCTGATTTCATTCTGAAGTCTATTCCAAATATAAGAATATTTTACAATAAAGAAGTTCGCTGGTATATTTTTCTGAGCTATCAGGGTTGGCAAACTTGAACCCTTATTTCTCAGACCATATGGGAACTGTTTGGGAAATGAACGATGAACGCTGTGGTGATAGCGTTCGAGTGTGTCAGCTTGCACAGAAGTGTAAGATTCAAATTCAACCATCGTAACCATAGTAGATCAATACCAAGTTTTTGGCAACGTTCACTATAATCGTGTGAAGATGAATATGCAAATAGGCTTTTGGTAAATGTTCGCTGGAGGTTATTCAATGGTCACGAACATTATGCATATGAGGCACAAAGTTACAGCAATAGCTTACCAGGTTTAGGAACGATTGGAAGGTAGTCTTATTCATTGGCGAGAGCATTTCTGTTGTAGTTTTTGTCTTCTCTGGGTCAGGCCTACTGCCCTACTGGCCAATATCGAAACCTAGGTATTGAATGCTTCCCGTGAAGAAGAAGCAGTTGTTAGTTTTGACGCTGAAGCCATGCTCTTCGAAGCGTTTAGAAACCGAAACGAGACATGACTGATGATCTTCCACTGTGGTGCTAACAGCAATGATGTCGTCCAAGTAAGCCATCGCACACGTCAAACCACCTAACATCGTGTCCATGAGTTGCTGAAAAGTCGTTCAAACACACTTTACACTGAACGGTAGGCGGTTGATCTGGTGAAGTCCACGATGTGTGTTAATGGTTGGAGACTGCTTACTGCATGTGTTGACTGCTACTTGCAGACAAACCTCAGAAAAAATCAATCTTAGAAAAAATATTGCCACTGTTTAGCGTATAGGCCCTCGGTAGCGGGCAGCGGATACTGATGTGTCTCCAATGCTTCCATTAGACCGGATGAGAAGTCACCGCGTAACCGCAGCGATCTATTCACCTTTTTTTATTACTACTATAGATACAGTCCAAACTAAATAGTTTACTGAACTGTTGACTCTCATTCTTTCCAACCGGTTTAGTTCATTCTTCATCGAAGAAATAGCTGTATATGGAATCGGTCTTCTTGGACAAAAACGGGCTTTTTACCTGAGCGAAGGTACAAAGTAGCTTTTGCCTGTGTACACCGACCAAGACGATCTTCAAAAAGACTATGATACCGTCCCTGCAACTGTAGAATCATACTTACTTTTGTGTCCGTGGCAACCAACGACTTTGGCTTCTGATAAGCGGACATAGTTTTAGTAACTGGACAGACTTGACTGCAGACTGAGTTCAACGGCACGTCGAATGATCCCAGTTTATCAGCTCAGTCTACACCTAATAAATTCAACTTTCGACCTCTTACGATGTAACAGATATCAGTAACATGTAAACTGGCGAGGTGAAACTCACACTTTAACTCTCTCACGAATAGAATTTGAGTCCACGAGGCGTTCCGTGTCACATGAGGGATTTGCACGTGTGTCGGTCTGTGTAATTAATCCCATGTCTTCTCTGAGATAGGTGTAATGTCAGAGGACATATCCAATTGTGTGCTCACTTTTGTACAATTCAGTAGGATGTCAATATATCTTCTGTTACCTGAAATACCCTAATGGAATGCGGCGAAGACAACGTTAGATCGACTGTCATAATAGGCCGATGTCCGTGTGGACCCTCGTAAACGCCTAGCTGAGGATGCTATCTTATAGCGCACATCTTCATATTCATATTTCCCACATTTTTAGCAAGTTTGCTTACAAAATTCACAAACTCGCGCAAGAAGCCATTCTCTACAATGCCAACATACGCCCGGTGGCACTGTTGTGAATTCTGTTGACTGGATGCCCCTAATTTTACTGATAACATTCACACTGACGCTTTCGTCGCTGGTTCGCTCACCTTCAAGCAATCTGGTATCGCTTTTAAACTTCATTGATCGTTGGCATTCATCCATCACAGTCCGCAGTGTCATGCCTGGGTTCTTTTCTAGCTGCGATAAGATACTTGTACAGATATTCGCATCGGATGCTGATCCAATTCCACATATAAAAATCTAACTTTTAAGCTGATCGTTGATGGGGTCTGACAGCCCGAACTTTTCACATTCACGATTGACTACACTGGGGAATGTTGAAACCTCCCTGAGTATTGCTTACTGAGTTGCAAGCATTTAAATCGAATATTGAACAACAACATACGTTAGTTAAAAACCCGAGTCAAACACCGTACAGTGTCTGTGAATGAACATTCACGTAAGTTCCTCGGCATGATAGGCCGATGCCAGGGTGGCCAACATGAAGTTGGCGAATTACTCTAGGTTGAAGTTCCGGCGGGATGACTACACGTTCTCCAAGCAGCAGGCAGCCATGGAGAGTTGAAATTGCTGAACGTCTCCGGAAAAATTGCGCCAGGACATCCGTAAGTCCTCTATCCGGCCAGCAGTTCCGATTGTAAGCTGTTACAGACTGCAATGTTTGGTCTTGTAGAGTTGCTTCAGCAACCAGCTCGGCCGTGACCGGGAGTGTCCGGGTGGTTTCGGAGAACACTATATTGAATCGTTCGCTAACGATTCAAATTCACAACGAGTGACGCGTAATCTGTTGATCCAAATATGCCTATCTGAATATCCAACGCCAAGGAAGATAATCTATCTTCGAAACGATTAATGAGAAAGCGCGCGTAAAAACTGAATTTAATACGGTACTAATTGAAACAATAAACATGGAAACTAAATATCTCACCTCGAATGTGAAATATCCTCAGAAATTGAATAAAAAATGTGCCTGTACAACAAATCTGACAACTAGGCACCGTTCAGTAAAGGAGGACGATAACACGGAATTGAGTTCACTCAAACAAATGGTAATTGGTTGGGTTGGAGCAAAATGATTGTTCACGCATCGAGAAATGATAAGAATTACAAGCTACTCAAGAAAGAATATGGAAGAAGAATGTCTTATTTTGACATTTAAAAATGCACAAGGCTCTGACTGAATGAGAGTAAGGGAAACGGTTACACTGGCCGGTGTAAAAAGGATAATGGTCAATACTGTTTATTCTTAGGGAAAGTTAAGGAAAGATAGGGCCACCATACAGCACTGATTAAGCAAAGCACAGCGATCTCAAACATAATGCAACAGATTTCAACAAAACCAACACACTTGATTGACTTCCGCATCGAAAGATACTACAGCAATCAAGGCCTCTTCTATATAGATCGTTTGCGACCCAATCAGGCGAGGGAGAGCATTTGTCCCTCTAACGCTTGTTGTTGATGTATACCGGATGTCGAAGTTGTAGTTCAGCAGAGTCGTTGCCCATCTCCGAAGGCGGGTGGCCTTGTAGATCGGTACACCTTTCTTTAATCCAAAGACAGTGAGCAGCGGCTTGAAATCAGTCAGCAGGATGAAGTGCCGGCTAAACAGCATCTTGTGAAAACGCTTCACTGCGAAAGCAATGGCAAGCGCTTCTCTCTCGATCTGTCCGTAGTTCTTTTCTGCTGACGACAAGGAGCGAGCAGCATGAGCGACTGCTTTTTGAGATCCATCAGGGTAGAGGTGTAAGAGGACCGCTCCTACTCCATAGTTCGAGGCGTCCGATCCTACCACGAGTTGGAGATGGATCAAAATGCGTCAGTAAGTTGTCGGAGTTGTGCATTTTCTCTATTTCCTCAAATGAGTTCTGGCATTCGGTTGACCAGATCCAGGAGACATCCTTCGTCAACAGTCTATACAACGGTGTTCGAACACGATGCATGGCGGACATAAACGCGCTGTAGTGACTTACGAGACCCAAGAATGAACGTAGGGTTGATACGACCGACGGTGGCGGCACACCGACAACAGCTTGAATGTTGTTGGGATCTGGGCGGCCGCCGTGATGATCGATGATGAAACCAAGGTTTTTGAATGAGTGCATAAGGAAATTGCACTTTTCCTGGCGAATACGAAACCCGTATTCGGCTACTCGTCCAAGAACCAGGTCTAGGCGTTCTATCAGTTCTGCTTCATCGGCCCCAGTCACAACTAGGTCGTCCAGATAGGCAGCTGCACTTGTAACATGGGTCAGCATATTATCCATAATCTGTTGAAAGACTGCCAGCGCAGTCTTCACGCCAAATGAAAGACGCTGATACTGGAGCAGGCCTCGATGGGTGTTGATGGTAAGCAGCTCCTTGGAAGATTCTGCGCTTTGCCCTTGTAGGTGGGCGTCCGTTAGGTCCAACCTCGCGAAGTGCTTGCCACCGTTCATCCTCGCAAATAGATCATCGGACAGCGGGAGAGTATACTGGTGCATATCCGAAGAAGCGTTGAGGCCTTTGGAGACGTCAGCGCAAATTCTCACCACTCCACTGGGTTTCTTTACAACGACGATCGGTGCGGCCTATACGGAATAATTGACTGGCTTCAGGACACCAGCTTCCTGTAGGCGATCGAGTTCTTTGTCCATGAGAGGTGGGGCTGCGTACGGCACTGGACGTTTTGGTCGAATAACGGGTCTTGCGTTTGGAAGTAGGTGCAAGGTGGCATTCGTTTTGGTGCAACGTCCTAAGCCTTTCTGAAAGACTGCAGTGTGGTTTCGATACAAGTGGTCGCAGATACCAGAAGGATTGGTGGTGTGAAGTGATACCACTGGATTAACATCGATTGAGCCACCGTTGCCCCAGCGGCTGATGGGCGTCTCCGACAGGTTTATCACATAAGTCCAGTCCAGCCCCAACAAGTCCAACTCCGGTTGATCCGTGAGATAGCAGCTGCTCTTGAAGTGGATTTCACCGAATGAGACTTCACAAGCTAGCTCGTCAGATAACCTCAGAGCGCCACATGAAGCATTGCGAGCAATGTTTGTAGTCGGGTGCACGGCAGGTCGACCCATCGCTTTCCATGTCTTCCTTGATGTGATAGCAATGTCGGAGGTGGTGTCAACTTGTAGTTGAACGGCGGTGCCGTTGAGTATCAGCGTAATATACTTTCGCCTGGAAGCATAATCGACCGAGAAAGTGGCGAAGATGGAGTTTGATTGTCGGGCCGGCTTCTGGAATCGTCGACCGCGTGACTTCGATCTGGGCTGTAAGACCGACTGCTTGTTAGCTCGGCAATGGTCCTCCTTGTGGCCTCGATTATTGCACTTCTGGCACTTGTGTTTATGGATTGGACACAAGCGCACATAGTGCTAATATCCGCATTGCTAACAGGTTATCGGAGGCCTTGAAGGTCGTTCCTGGTTGGGTGGCTGCGATCCACCAGGTTGAGGATGACCAGCGTGTACTGGTTGAATACTCAAAGATGTTGGAGGTTTTGACGACTGATGGATCATCATAGCATCATGTTTAAGGTAGATCAACCTCTGACATTCGGCGGTGATCGTCTGTGGCGTCATCTCAGGGTCTTGTTCCATCGTGTTGGGGATACGAGTGCGGATGTCAGCATCTGCCGGTGACTGGAGACCGCATACAAAAATCAGTGTTTTGAATTGATCGTCGGTCATGGAGGAGAGCTTGAAGCGCTCGCACTCTCGATTGACGTTTCCGGCATAGGTGACAAAAAGTTCCGATTGGCTCTTGGTCAGCTGGAAACACTCATACCGGATGTTGAAAAGTGATGATTGTTCACCGAAGATTTGGCTGAGACACTTGACAGTATCATTGAAAGAGACATCGCGAGCATTCTTTGGCAAAAGAAGTTCGTATAGCGTTCGAACTCCAAAGGACCAAGTTTGCGTACAATAATTCGGTGACGTTGGGCATCATCGGCAGCGGCCAGCCCCACTTCGAATACGTCTTCATGTTTTCAATACCAAATATCGAAAAGGACACCAAAGAACCGATCAAAATGGAACTCTGTGATTGAGTTTCCAATGGACTCGATCAACGGCCACGATTGTGAATTGGTGCCGAAAGCCTAACCCTGCACAGTCAGCTCCTGCGTCAACGTCTCGATCAGCTTCAGTTGCACCTTCCCGAATTGAGCCTGTTGTTGCTGCAAAATGACCGTCATTGCTTTTGCGGTTATTGACATTGTGGATTCTTACCGCAAAATAGAGAAAGAACCCCGTCGCCAGTTGTTATAACTGAATCCTACTGAACACGAACAACGATGAACGTACGAACCCGCTGCGTTCACGCTTGTCGCTCCGCTCCGTCATCGTTTCGTATTTGTATCCGTTTATTCTCGCGTTGGTATCGCAAGTCAACAATATACCCTTTGTCTACTTGCTGTATTATTCCCAACTGGTTGTCTTCGGTATGCTCGATCCTACAAATTGGTGAGCCCGCGTGCTGCTTGAATTTCTGGCGTGAGAAGGTGTTATTTCCTTATCATCCGGATCGCACGTTTGAAGAAGGCAAGTTACCAACCGAAACTGTCCAGTTACTTCCGCCATACGAAATATATCGGAAACTACCGAAAATATCGGCACAGTTACTCATCACTTGAGGTCCGGTCAGCCTACTCTTCAAATATCAGCCATTGATCAACGACATTCGAAGGTGCAGGAGGGAGTAGGTAAGGTTGGCTTTGAGGCTTCTTGGTATACAGTGACGAGAAAAACTCAGGTGAGCACTGTGTTGGTTGTTCGCATCGTATCTCCAGTAAGACTTACTGGGCGTCGGTTTTTAATTATTGTTCCTAGCTGTCTCTGGTTTCCTTTTGTTCATTTACAACAAGGGTCCTAGTTATTAGGTCTTATAAACACTAGCCATTTTTCTTTCTTTTCTTTTCTTGATATCGCGCTCTGTAATGTCCAGGATCACCAGATCATCTCGCAAAGTTACTCGTACTGGCATGATCGGGTCACAGCTTAATAAGTTTCCGTGTGGTAATCACAGCTGCTCCTTGGAAGTGGTGGAGACTGGTATTTGTTGTGACACGTGCAACGTTTGGTTTCACCCAAAGTGCAGTAAACTAGAAGATCGTGCTTACATGCTATATGCGGAACATTCGGTTCTGAGATGGGTATGCCCTGGTTGTATCACTTGTATCCTGGGCACAAGAGTCTAGACAATCCTCTATCAACGTCTTTGGTCCCAGAGGACAGTTTGAGTCCAGGAAGCGTGAATGGGGGTTCGCCTAGCAGTGGTCAACATGAGGAGAAACAAGCTGTAAGCCAGGTGGGAGAAGATGCGTTGCTTGTCGTTCACGTCCAGAGATATATTAAGATGGAAGCTGATGAAGCAGGGGGAAAGCCTCAGGGATATCATAGGTCGGAAAATGTTAGGGCGGCGGAACCGATAAAAAAAGGTCTCAAAACACCGGGGAGAAAGCGTAAAGCATCTCCTATTGCCACATCGGTAGGCAAAAAACGGGTCAGTTTACTAGATGCTTTGACAGCTCTTAAGAAGAGGGTGGTTGAACAGGTGGGGATACTTCGGTCACTACAGGATGGTAGATGCTTCAGGGATAGCACCATCGCACGCTTGGAAAGGTCTAGCGAGGTAGCCACCGGTAGAGGGCGAAACGTGGTAACTCATGGAATACCAGAACCGGTAATGAGGGAAGGCCGACAACGGGAGCGCGCCATGCGATACCATGTGGTCAACCTGTTGCCAATTGTAAACATCCCAGATCATGTGGGGATTAAGAGAGTTCTGAGGTTAGGGAAATGGCAGAAAACTGACTCGAGTATCCTGGAAACCTAGACCTTTGTTGGTTGAGCTTGCTAACCCTTGACATAGAGACAGTTTCCTGTCATTTGCAGGGACCATCAGGGACTCTACGAAAGGGGGATTGTAGTAACCCCAGATAACTTATCTAAGACGAGGATGGATGTGGCATTTCCAGCGAGTCAGCCAACTAAAGTTATACCCTCACTCAGGCTGCATGTCGAGAAAATCTCCATGTGTGCTCCAAACAAAGGTATTGTCCAGGAATCCTCCTTCAAAGTTAGCACAATGTTGCATCAATCCAGTAGTTTCTTAGAAAGTAGACGCGAAGACTCAGAAAGGGCACGCAAATCAGAGCAGGTTACGGTAGGCGCTGCCACGAAAAGGCCGGTCTACTCAGAAAGAGTTGGTTGCCACTACTCCCAAAAGTGGGGTAGGCCCTCGGACTTAGCGTTCGAGCTCGCCTCCCCTCACAACCTCGAGTTAATCTCAAGGAAAATAGGTGAGGGGATACCGCTTGTGGTCTGCACTAACGCGTGCAGTGTTCGAAACAAGTGGGGAGAACTCCGAGCGGTCACCACAGGTGCGGATTTTATAGCGGTTACTGAATCGTGGCTGAAGCCGGAGATGAGCATTGAAAACCACTGTCCACCCGGATGTTGTATATACCGGGCGGATCGACAGGATGGAAGGACTGGAGGAGGATCCTTGCTTATAGTGGCGCAAAATCATGAACAACGGTCTGGCAGGGCACTTATAACACCCAGTGTGCAAGTGGTTGTTTGTTTCGTTCAATTGCTGAACATAACAGTGCTGGTCGCATGCGTCTATAGGAGTCCTTTGGCGATAGAGGCCGAATATGATGAGCTGTTGGCAACACTGATCGATCACGCATGCCGAGCACAGAAGATCCTTGTCCTTGGAGATTTCAACGCACCCGAAGTTGGCTGGATAGAGGAGCATGCACTAAGAGGGTCGTTCGGGGAAGCTCTCCTTAAATTCCTACATACCAAGGCCCTGGTTCAGCGAGTAACTCAACACACCCGATGGAGACCTGACCAGACACCAGCTGTGCTGGACCTGGTGATAATGAGGAATCCGAATGAAATAACCTTGAAGTCGGACATCCTGTTCGTCGCAGCGATCATGAGGTCATTAGGCTGACATTCGCCTTAGCGACTGTTAAACCCCCGGATAAGTGGCGTCGGGCCTACAGGGAATTAACATTGACAAAATGACCAAGGAGGCGGAATTAAAAGCATGGCCGAAACTTGGGCAAGATAACGATGCTGAGATAAAATGGGCCAAGCTCAAAACTAATTTGCTGGAATTGGCTATTAAGTTCGCTCCACTTCGGAGGGTCATCCGCCGCGGAAGCCACCATGGTGGAAGTGCAGAGCGAGCAAGTCTCAAACGATGAAGCGTAAGGCTTGGGAGAGATTCAAACGCACGGGCGGACATAGGCGTTATCTAGAGTACGGGCGGGCGCAGCGCGGGGCCAGCCAGGTTCAGCGGGAGTGCCGACTGGCATATGAGGAGAACCTGACTCAACGAGCCAAGCGAAACCCAAGGGCGTATTATAATTACGTCCGGTCCAAAGCCTCCTTCCGAGTGTCCGTTGGGTGCATCAGTAACGAACAAGGAGAGAACGCGTCCACTAATGAAGAGAAGGCCCAAGCGTTGCTCCAGTTCTTCGAGAGGGTGAATAAAAGGGATAGTGGCAGGTCACCGCACGTTGACTTCGCGCCTGATGACCCGTTATGGAGGAGGTGGTAGTCACTGCTGGAGAGGCGCGGGGTCAGTTGGCTAAAAAGAATGTCACGAAGGCAGCGAGCCCAGATGACATTCACCCTGCAATTTTAAGACCACTTGCGGACGTATTGGCTGCTCCCTTTGCTGGTTTGTTTAACAAATCGCTTGGTGAAGCCAAACCACCCGCAGATTGGAAAGTAGCCGCTGTCACACCAATACACGAAGGGGGCAGGAGGGAAGAGGCCTCAAACTACAGGCCTGTGAGCCTTACGTCAGTTGTAGTGAAGGTGCTAGAACGGATCTTAAGGGATAAGATAGCGCAGCATGTCACCAAATATAAACTAGTGGCTGCTCAGCAACATGGCTTTGTAAGTAAGAGATCTTGCCTTTCTAACTTACCGGCTTTATTAGATGAGATTACCCTACGGCTTGAAAAAGAAGATTATGTTGAGGTATGTTACCTGGATTTTAGAAATGCCTTCGACTCCGTAAATCACAGACTTCTAGTA
>JTDE01003207.1:42529-78258 GCA_014338405.1 Paragonimus skrjabini miyazakii | reverse complement strand
TGATCATTTCGGAGCAAGAAGTTTCAGTACACCGATAGGCAAAAGGGAACCGGGAAAATTCATCGGTAATTGTCAAAAGGAATTTGTTCTTGGGGGATGATAGAATGGGTCCTTTCAAATCAATCCTCAACCTCTCGAGTGGTTGGGTTGTTTTTATCAGAGGTATTTGTGGCATTAATATACACTCGTATACTGAACCTCTTCTTGTATTACAGTTTGCATATCTTTTTTCTCTGTTTATTTTCCGAGAGATAAGGGTTTCCTTGTCGTGCTAGCCATTCAATTGGCTAACCAGCATTGACCAGCTGGACACAAAGGCCTCACTCACACACCTACTGGTCTTATTCCTTCGGGTTTACACCGGATACGTGGTGTGTGAGTGGAACTGCAAGTGGTGCAGCGCAAGCCACTTGCGGTGATGGTTTACAGCGCAGGCGTCCTTTGGCTTCGGTCACTGTGACAGGCTAATCCGTTTCGGATGCCGCCAACCGAAGGTCTGACTACTGATCAATCAACAACCAAAACTACTCTGCTTCCTGCGTGTGTGTGGTTATTTAGCCAACGCACACACGTGCAGAAACAGTGTGCTCAGTCGAAAAATGCCTCTTCATTGTCTGGTTACCGCCACCTAAATGAGCATAACCCATTACTATTATCGACTGAAAATACCACTCAGGATGTGTTTCGATTTCTCCCTTGTCACTGGTAAACATGTAGTCAGCGTGAAGTAAAAAAGACAGTTTTTAAATGAAGTAAAAGTGTACAGACCGACCTGGACCATGAGAGTCGCTCATAGTCAAATCCTTAAAAAACAGTAGTCAGTTAGTTTGTAAACGTATAATACCGACTAACCAAAGCCTACCCATCTCCTCCTCATCTGCTTAGTTCGAATTGTGATTAGGCTATCTATGTCTCGGGTTCAAATTGTCCTGTGATGCAACACGACTTGTAAAAAGTAATGTACTGTAGTCAAGGCTTCGGCTGGATTCGAACCAGTGACAGAAATACCATACCTCAGCACGGCAAGCACTCTACCAGCTGAGCTACGATGCCACGCTAAGAGCTCGGAAAATTCACATCTGGACTCGGTCATCCACCCGTCTTACTATCTCGGATGGAATACACCAAATGATTCAAGGAATCGACTGCCCTATCAGGATTTCTCGAACAGTTCACGCTGGAATCCACCAACACCATTGTTGAACACAGAAAATGTATTACTAATAAGTAGTAAATTTCCGAGCTCCTGGTGTGGTTTTGTAGTTCAGCCGGTAGAGCGCTTGCCGCATTGAGGCATGGTGTTTCTGCCGCTGGTTCGAATCCAACCGAAGCCCTGACTTTTCACAACTGGGTATCATCTAAAGTCAAAAATCTTCCAAACTACTTTTTACTAATAGTATTGTAGTCAAATAACCTAATCCGCATAGGCAAGTTTGGCGTTCAGGAGCGGTTTCAACAGGAGTAATACTATGAGTGAATTGCACTTGTGAAATGTTACAGTCTTGACATCTATTCCATGTGCGCTGCATGCCATATTCACGATGTGAAGATTGCAGTGAGACAGAGAAAGCGTGGGACCTCAGGAATCCCTTTCTTCTACAAATGTGAAGACGACAACCGCATTTCATCTTCCTCAAAAAAATAGTATGTAATCAAACTCGTTGAATCGACAGTAATTAGTGAACTGGCCTACGCCCATACAAACGTAACACTCCGTACGTAACAACAGGCGTAAATTGCATTGGATTTAAGCTCAACTTCAAGGCTGGCCAAAGTTAACGGAGCTATGGAATACAGGCTAAGGAATCGCATTCTCGTCGTGATTCAATTCCTGGTTCTCCACCACCATAATCGCGATAACAATCCACACACAGACTATTCGCATATTATAACTGCATTGCTTCGAAACAAAATTGGCTGAAAGGGTATCTCCGTTCAAACCTTTGTTCCGGTGACAGTTGTATTCGATCAGTAAACAACAATTCAAGCTTTACAGCGCTTCGTGTAAATGGCTCAATAGAGTCCACTGCCTCTCACGATAGACTAATCCACAAGTGCGCTAACAGTGCAACAACTGGAGGAACGCGAACTGATCCAAACCGCAGCGATCAGGCGTACAGCTACAAGGTCGAAGTCAACTGGCCCAACCACTGCAGGCTGTTAGACCAATTCACGGCTGGTCTCCGGCGCCCAAACCAACCAAACGCAAGAAACCAACGTTAGAACGACAACCATCGGGACGCGTGTGACCGGTCTCGATGTGAACAAAGCCCTCTAACTATGCATATGATTCGCTGTTGGTGTGTTGCTCAGTTCAACTCGTCAGCTGATTGGTTGTTACTTTTTCACCCCTTATCAGTTTCACTTCCGATTGGCTACCGACATGGACCTACGAATCCATTTGAACCAATCAGCATCTAAAATATATGGACTGACTCATGTTGGTTTGCGAGACCGAGGCAGGCGTGCTGCTCTGCCATTAGAAAAGCACACTGGTCTCCTCCTCGTCGTCTGGTGGATTGGTTTGCGTCGTCTGTGATTTCAGCACCTCAGCGTTGTTGCAAATATGGGAGGAACCTCTGGAAAATTGGTTATTTCGCATGTGGAGGATAAGATGAAGGTGGACAACGTACGTTACCATGTTTTAATTGGCCACACCGGCGGCAATAATCACTGTGACTTTGTTTGTGTGAATTATAGCGGAGTTAGAGAGCTTTCTACCAGTGAAAATGACACTAAATTTATTGCAACGCATGTCTTAGTTTCCTAATTCAAATGTGCTCCGTGTCGCTTATCTGTTTGCATTCGACTGACATCCGCTTAAGTTTACTACTTAAGCGGCTACAATGAAGTGTTTGGTTTTAATGCCATATATATGAGAGTAGTATTCACCTATATGTACATATATAACGTGTAATATGCGTCTAATCATCAAAATTAAACGATTCTAATCTACCAGCGATTTTTTTGTAACGAACTACGCCCTCCGATTGTGTTCAGGTTTATGTGAAAACCACTGTTTTATCATTCCTTGTTTAATGTTTAGGTTGACGTATAGTTTATCACGCTTCAAGGCACCTATGTTCTACTCGATGGTTTTCCGGTATCAATATGTAAATACTACTCATGCTGTTTCTTGTGCCGATGTGGCATAGTAATGCGCATTTTCTACTTTCACTATTAGGTGTTATCAAATTAAAATTGGTCTAAGATCACGACTGCCTTCAGGTGAACTGGTACATACTCGATCCATTCATTGCTTTTCCGCTTGACCTCAGAGATATTGCACCTCTTGTCTGAGATATTTGCTTAGTTAAAGTCGTGACCTCGAACTGACGTGTTAGTCCTGATATCTAGCTTTCACGTGCGCATGTGCATTCGAATCGATTACGGTAGAGTCTGGCGCAAATACAACGTCCTGGCTCTGTAAGAATTCACCGAGAAATCGTTTTGTTTGGTTTGACGTTCTTTTAGCAAGGTCATCTATTCCGCAACCAACTCGCAGGCAGTTAAGCATCAGTGTGAACCACTGATGTATTGCTGCCTATGATACTGACGATGATGACCGAGTTAGATAGGATGTTCAAACTTTGAACCTAGTGACTGTCGCTGATGTCTCTTAAATCCAGCCTGTACAGCGCCATGGGTCCGCTGCCATTCGGCACGCGTGGTCACCTAAGGTAAATGCCGTCAGGCTTCCCAGGCTTAGGCAGAAGCGGTCACATTAACCAGGTTAGGAACCGTAACTGCCTAATTGGTAGACGAACGTTACTGTTAGTGAGGCATCGCGATCTTCTTCTGGCAACTAAAGTGCACTGATAACTTCGATTTATTCGGTTTACGTGTTGATACGCTTTACTTGATGATTCGTTTACTAAATGGGTATTGGTTGAAGACTACAACCGACAGCTATTGCATGTATACTACCTGGCTGTTCTTCATGCCACGGAGCCGGGTGACGTACTTCGGTTTTCTTTTGATGGTCCTGTCATTGTCGTTGAAGGTGTACATCATGTCACTTGTTTACAGCACAGCTGCGTCGTCATTTTTATATCGCTGTCACCTTCGAGTCGCCCCCATAAGTAGATTTGCGGCTTCGTGGTGTATGCTAATGTCTATAAATACGGTGTGTTCAAGGCATACTTATGCGATGCATCTTCGTTCTCCGCCGACTGTGATCGCATTCGGTACTGTTCACCTCGAATTATTTCTCCAGTGTTTGGGTGGTCTAGCGATGCCGCGTTGAAAATGTTACCTAACAAAATAGCAGTCTATTGTGTGAGCTGATTGATGAGGTCGTCCGCTGCACTAAGGGTGACGCATCCGATCAAATATCTGAATGCACGCAATACTTCTCCCAAATAAATCTGTCGAATTATCTCGGCCAACATCCATATACGCTTGACATTCTACGACCGTTCTTGTTCTGTTTAAAAGAGGCAATACCAAACAGTAGATTGTATGTCAACTGGTTTTCTATTGTTCTTGTTGATGGGTCCTAAGCAATTCTCTCATCTCAGTCTATCATTGACGGCAGAATTGTAACACTTAAGTACATTTATCACCTGTTTCCAAAATTCTGTTTCCTTCGATCGCTGCGTTTTAAGGGATTTTGTGTTCGTTTCTAGGCTTTATTTCAATTGCCGGTTATGTCACTAGTTTGCCGGACAACTGAATACCTGATGCCTGTGAAATTGTAATCGGTTAATATGGTATTTGAAACCGTTCATGTTTAAGTCTGTTGAAAGTGTCTAACGGTATTTTAACTGCCTGATCGTAACGGGTGAGAATGGCAAAGCAAAAAGGCACGCATCATCTTTCGTTATACTGCGTCTGGTGAATGGGCCTATCTAACCCCGACGATTGTGACGATGACCGCACTTAGTACGATATCTGGATTCCATCCTTAGGCTTGTACATTAGTTACTGTGTGTTAGGTAATAACAATAATGTACAGTGGGCTGGGATTATGCAATTGATTTCTTCTGGTGTTCTCCGTAGGTCATCACTGACCCGTATCTTGTTTGTTTTTCTCTCTATTTAACCTTCCTCAGAACACTGAAGCATCTCATACCTCTTCAGGCAAGGCGTGCGCTTCTCAGGTTAGTATTGAGTTCAGGTCGCACTGTCGTTTCTTATTTAAAACATCGTTTTACACGTATTGTTCAATAGAATTCTATACTAACCGTTTGTTAGTCGTTTCTTTCTGTATACGGTAGACTGCGTTATCAGTTTTCATAACGTTCGTTGTTCGTCCGGTTTCTGTTTGCGATCTCTCTTTTTGTATTGTCATCGTTTATTTTAGTTCTGGGGACGTTTTCGTCAAGTTCGTTTCACATTGCATTAAAATGCACTCATCCCTTGCGCTCGCTTTCACGTGTTTTACCTTTGCACAACGTACCTTTTTTGTTCATTTTACGGTCCTCCCTGTTTCCCCCACATCAACCCATCCCCTGCCGCATGTCAGCTAGTCAACGGAGATGCAAATGCCGTGAGTGATGTTCCTTCCATAGATGAAGATGTTGAGGAGGTATGCTGTTCGAGCGCTTAATGTTTTTTTTTTTGGTTTGGGACAGCACGGCCTCTTCAGTCAGTTTTGAGTTGTAAATTTGCTTTAAATAACCCGTCCATTTGCCTATTGCTGGATGAAAATTACAAATGCGCTACCGCTTTGTTCGCGAATATTGTATCCCCGTTGTCAACGGAGATCTGTAGCCAAATGAACTGATCTGCAGTATGTTAGTGATTGTCATCCCAGAGGTTCTAATAACCATTCGATTGCTGCATGTACCATTTGAGTCTGGTGTAACCCAGGAAGTCATGTGCCTCGCCTCAACTAGCAAGCACCGGATCATAATATTGTGGAATAACGCGTGGATTTTTGTGTAGGGTTCTCGAATGTCAGTGCACTACGCAATATTCTCTTTGTCGAGCAAACAAGTTTATCTAATAGATGACCTCCACAGAAGGCATTGCCAGCAAAATCGGGCCATTAATTACAGGTTATTGGTGATCACTAGGATTATCCCGGGTTTTGCTATAGTTCAGTAGCAACGGTCTCTATATACCGACCACATGATTACGGGCTCGAGCCAGGTTTCTGTGGGTGCCTTCGTTTGGCTTAGAGCAGCTTGGGCATATCTGGCCCACATGTAGCCGTCTAGGTCACGTGACAGGAACGCCTTGTGGCGTATAAGCTGGAAACGCAGTTTTAATTTGGGTAGACGTAGCTCTTTGTGATCTAACCGTGCCTGATTGTTAACATTACTTTTTCCGAGTTGCCTGAGCGTGTCCTGAATGAGGGAATGCTTACGTTCCTCGTACTCATGTTTTTATTCGCCATCTACTGTTTAGCTTATTTTAGTCCACCCAGTATGCCACATAACATCAGATGAATTAATAACGAAGAACTGGTCTAGATTTTTCTCTGTAAATGTCCGTAGTTTCAGCGCCAGCTGACAACATAACCGGAATCAGTGTACGTTACGTTAAGATACTAATGTTATCTCATTTGCCAGCTCGGTGTCTATAGTTCAACTGATTGCAGTTCTGTCTCTTCCGGAACTTGTTTTTTGTTTTTTGTTTTCACAGACAACTGCGGAGGCTGCTGGGAACGCCAAGCAAGACTCAGTATGTGTTGACCATACTCCTGAGGTTGCAGCACATACTCAAAACCCAACTGTCGAACCGAATGGGGATGTAAATACGTCCGTCTCTCCCGATATCGCCGAACTGGAGAAGAAAAAACATAAAAATCCTCTAGTTTGGATCAAGCGACGCCTATCCAAAAAGAGCAGCACCACTAAACGACCTTCAGTTGACGAAACGCAAACAGAGAAAACCGAGGGTACTGTGCTTGCCGCGTCGAGTCCTGATGAAACTCCTGTGTCTGCTGAGAAATGTCAATCGATTTACGCAGCCGGCACTTCCGAACCAGAAGTCGTTGAGACAGCGAGCTCCCTTGTACAAGAGGTGCTTTCGTCTGCTATTGCGATAGAAGAAGCTCAGCAAATAAAGCTTGGACCGAAGGATACTTCGGAGTTGAAACCGATATTGGATGTGACGGAAGAACATAATGTAAGTATATTAACCTGGTCGGCCGCTTTCATCTCTTAACACTACCATTCAATTTCTTCTCGCATTGTTTTCCAAGCTTAAAACCTTTCCCTGATCGTCTACGTTTAGTTTTCGAGTTGATTGAACACTCCAGATAATGCCTCGTTTTATGTGGTCACCCCATGTTTCACAATGTTTTAAAAACCACTGTGCATATGCGATAGCCGGACATTCTTCCGGTGTGGCTCACAACTTTGGGTAAATCATTTGAAATGTAATGCCGTAATATTCGATGACACCTTCAATACGACACTCCACAACGGGTTTTTTCCGTGTGAACCTACTCGGTAGCCCTAGTCCAAATAAGGTTTGAGTCCAAAGCCCTTCACAACGTTATCCGAGGATCTCATCCGTTCGGCTACAAGTCCTGTAAATGTTGTGTTGTGACAATGGTACATTTTTGAGTTATGGTGAGTTAGAAATTTGCAATACGCAGTTGTTGGAGTTTTGAACCAGCTGAATTTCGGAATCACAACGCCGTATGCAGCTTTCTAAAATTTTCCAACTTTTATGGTTTTAAAGGGGTATTTCATTTAGACTCGCAATAAGGACAATTTCAATCAGAGTATGTATACCTTACTGTCGCGAATTGTGATCGCCAACGGTAGGGGATATTGGGCATATTGTGTTGTTTTTTCCGTCACATGAGACCCCTCTATAAGCAAAGACGAAATTGGGATTTTGGTCATGAGGCCCAATTAGGTAAACTCGCCCTACTTCTCGGAATGTATAATTTAGATGGTTATATTAGCTATTTAGAATATTAACCCTCCGTTTACCATGCCAAGCTCATGGTTGTAAAACGTAAAGTGGTCAGCTGATAGTATCTGTGGATCTTATTCGCCGCTCATGACCTACTCAGAAGTCCAGTTGGGGACTTTGTGGGGTTGGTGGGCAGTCTGGTTCAATTAAGTGAACGTTATCGTCTCCCTACTGAGCCAGGTCAATGGCTAAAGCGAAACAGTGAAAATATGATTTAATCATTATTCAAAATACAACAACGATTAGCCCCTTTCGTTGTTTAAACTCGGTTTGTGAGCTTTGGTCGTCTGCGCGGTCCGTCTCATTGAAATGGAACAGGTAATTGTTAATAGGGTTGTCCGCTTTTCCCTTTCACAATGTTGTTTGCAAAGTATGCTTTCCATTCTGTAATGTCCGTTCACGCCTCTGCGCTCCGGTTCTGTGACGAATTGAAGCACATAGTGTCCCAAAGTGAGTCACGCGCGCTGTTGGCTACAACGGGTTTCGTGAATCATTTCGGCAGTGATAATATAAACACATCCCGTCAAATAAACGAAGTTCTTAACCATCCTGCGTGTTTTGCGCAGATAACTTCGGACCTAGGACTGGCAAGGCTCTGAGGCTTTCAGTAAATACAATAGTGGTCGGAGATGTTGCGTATGAAAATCTGAAGTGAGCCAAAAGGACTATTAGAAAAGAAGACCGACTTTGTAATAAATTAGAGGAAACCTCAATAACAAACGACTCGTGTCATAGACAGCTCCCTTGTATTTGTAACAAAATGCGCCATAATTTACCCTTGACGAAGTATACTTCGATAGTGGCCAAGTTATTTTTCCCGTATGTTCGGGTACATCATAACTGTTTTGCAAAGACTGATTTGTAAAGGATTAATCAGGTATGCTAGGCTGACTTCTATGTTTATTATCATGACAGTCATACCTATAACCCTACCATAGTTTATGATATCTTCCAACTTACGGCTGTTGCTCATCTTGATTTGGCAGCCTGAAACATTCAGGTTGTCTGCTACTTCGGTTTTCTCCTTGGTATACTGCGCTCCTATGCCGATTGTTGGAAGATGGCTCATTCAGCCTATTTCAGCCACTGGTGCGTGTGGTCAAATTCACAGCGAATTGCCTTGCGAAATACCATGGTGACATCCGATATTATATGATGAATGTATCACATTACGGCTTTCTGAACCAAACGTTCAGGTCGAAATGGCCGTCTGGACAGAGGGGAATGTGTAGTACTGATAAGGGCTGCTTATTACGTTTCAGTCTGGGGTGGGTGGGCGTTTTTCAGACTGGTTTATATGTTGTGTAGTTTCATCGAACAAGGGCCCTTCAGTGCAATTATTTAGTTGGCCGAGGTTCACGAACCACCAGTTTTGATTTTCTTTCAAGTTCCTGTGTCAATTTGTTGCCATGAGGTCCGGTCAGTGTCTTTTATTTACTACCTAATCATTCGCACCAAATCCCTGAACTGGTGTTTCCTCTATTTCCTTTTACTGTCGTTTCCAACGACAGGTCTCTGTGCAGGAAGTTGTGCAAGGAAATGAGTCCACTCATGACGAATCTGTTGGTGTTGACAGGGCAGAATCAACCATTCACTGTGAAACCCAACCAGATGCGTCTGAACTAACTCCAAACGCTGTGAACGGCGATCACGAAAACGAAAAGGTACGTTATTTGTGTAATGATATAGTTTTCGGACAGCTTGTGCAAAACATAAGTGCGGCTGTCAGTTCAGAATGCTCCAATCGATTTTGTTCTTAAGTCATCCGCTTGAAATCTACTGATAGACTGTCACCGCAGCTTTTCAGTCGATGCCTGTAGTGGACCCCTTCAGCGATCACTTATTCAGTCCGTCATAATCACGGCTGCATGTGTTTGACCCTGTTGCACTGTCAATCTGACGTAACATTTTTAACTCCACGTCGAATTGCGCTATGTCGCAAGAGGACGTGATGGGACAGGTGAATCAAAGGTTAAAAAATGTTCGCGCTTTTACGAACCATAAAGTAGACAATGAATATCATGCACTCTTGACACTAATGTGGGACACATTGCGAACGTTATGATTTTTACTGATGTTTATGCCGTACCTTTTCCTTGGATGAGGTAGTCCATGCATGTAAATCTAGGATGGGCGTGTGATTACTAAGTAAGTGCATGACCAGCGGATTCATTTTTTGGCTCAGCGGTTCTTTTAACTAAATCGCGGTCGACAGAAGTATGTGCCCGAATCATCATCCTGATTGGTGGCAATACTTCATCAGTCAACTTGCCTTACGATCGGGTATCTGTGCATACATAACAAAACGTAGAAATAAAACCCTAATAGCAAGTGGAAAGAGGAGTCCGAAGACCTTATACACAAAATATTTATTGTTCACTGTCTGCTTGTACGCAACATATAATCACGAACTGTTAGGTACCAGCGAATGCAAAGCGACGTTTGCGAGACGGATTCCTCACGTCCTTCGTTGCCTCATTTCTTTGATCATGCCTGCTAGAAAACGAAAAATTTCACGCCGACCTACTGCTATCTCTCAACTTTTACAGTTAGAGGCTAGGCGATGGGACGAACATTATTTGCAGTTTCCGACGTACTAGTGACGACTTTCGCTTCCTTTTAGCAAATCATCGATTAACCGCGTTGCTGGGGTCTCCGTAAAGAATGCACAACATTGTAATTTATGACGAAGTTCTCAACGTATGTCTAGTCGTCTGTCTGTCTGATCCTTACAACCACAATCCGTCTCACCATCTTGTCAGTACTCACCAGCTGATCACCTCGGGTTAGTGCGACTGGATGCGAACATCCTTGTTTACAGTTTTCAATACATGTATCATCTTCGACCTTTGGCGGTTGAATTTCGCGTCCGCAAGCTAAACATACTTTGGTTGTAACTCTATAAATGTGATCCCTAAGTCTAAGTTCGTACTGTTAAAAGTAATTCAACATGCTGGGGATCACATTAGCTTTAGGACTACAAGCTCCGGTTTCACCTCCACACCTCTAGTGATATAATTCACAATCCAGCCATTGATATTCATAATTGTCAACCCTAGGATTAATGTTAACACCACAATCTTAAAGCCAGGCAGAACGGGTATTACTGAGGATTATCATCCGAGCGTCATGAAGTTTGTCAAACAGCCGTATCATGTCATCATTATAGTCAAGATTGTTCAGTGTGTTTGAATTTGATTGATCAGTTGCTGGAGACTGGGCAAGATGAAAGCCAATCGGGTTTAGTGGCGTGAATGTTACCGTTGCGTGACCGGATAGTTGTCCTTGAACTAATGGCGCGAGTCGTGAGATAGTTGCTTCACTGATGCGCCTTAATTGTTTAAGTTTAGGTGGGTGTTTTTAGTAACTAGACCCCCTTCCTCTTTTCTTTTGAATTCCAGCCAAGGTTTGTCCTTTTTTCATAGCTTTTTGGCGGTTAAACACCAGCATGAACTAATGGTACGTTGCTGTCTTTGATGACGATGATTCGGTTAGTCGGTATCCCTCCATGTCTGAGCTACATCAGACCCGATCATAACTGAAAACCTCGAATTTTTCAGTTGGTGCTCTAATCTTTCGGAGTACTTACTCTATAAGCTTAGCTTGTGTGATGGGGACAGTTTGTTTAATGTCCGAGCCCATTATTTAGCCTGCAAACGTTTCATCACCATACTGGGTAACATTGTTCCATACGCTGCCCCCTCAACATCGTGTAGCGAAAAGGCGTCCAATAAAGCACAATCTTTATTGTCCAACACGCTAGTTACCATGCCACACGCGCGCTCGCGATTTTGAATCACAATTCTAGCCCACAACACCCTCCGGTTTGCGCTCACACGTCGTGTGCACCTCTGCCCGGTCTATGTGTGTGATCGGCGCCTTCTATCCGGGAGTTTTCCGCCTGCCAATCTTCGTCCGTTAGTCCGATTTCATTGAGTGATGGCTCATCCGGTCGCTCGTGTTGTCCTCCATCTATCCACTATGAGCTTTGACTGTCCTCCACGGCCGTGTCGAGATATTTCTGAGAGTGTTGAAATAATCGCGCCTCCGATTTGGTTGTCCATCCTATTTTGCCTGCCATGGCTCGCCCGTTGGTCCGATCCAGTCGAGTGATGACCCATCCGGTTGTCCACGCCGTCCTCGACCCGCTCACTGTGGGTTTTTGGACGTACCTCCCTCCCGTGTTGGGGTATTTCGCCGAGAGTTGAAACACTCGCACCTCCTGCTTGACAGTTCACCACAATCGTCCCCCTTGACTCATTAAATTATGACGGGCGTTCGTTATTAGCATCGTTCATTTCTCTCTGTCCTGACAGCCATTTCGATATAACTGCAGCGCTCACAAAAGGTAACATTTTTACGTTCATCGCGCGATTCTGGATGACGCCTCCATACTTCTCAGCAAGACTGTTCGGTGTGGAGTAGGGAAAATTCCGTCACTTGAATTAGTCAATGCTCCAACCACGTGCGGTCGTGACGAAGAAAGGCTGTACACGCGTTATTGTACTTTCGGGCCGTGGCACATCACAGCGATTGACAACCGGAGGTATCGGTGGGCTTTCTCTGTTCCGACGAGAAGAATCAGGACACGGCATTTCCGAAATTCCACATCTTTCACTATGGATACTGAACGTGGAAATGGAAGTGATTGACTAAGGCCTACCAGTGCATGAAATGATCGGTATTGCGATCACTTAGATCAAACCAAAATGGCAGACGAGATGCGTAATAAACGACCACTTTGATTGCGGCACTTTGAGATCGAGATAATGCGTTGACTGTTCATCAGAAGCTAATTTACGCTATGGTTACATTTTGGAATATCACAGCGCTACCTCAATCACAATTACCAGTCGGGGATGTTAAACTATTTTCCATCTTATTTGTTCAACACCTGATGATATCGATCAACTTTTTTAGACATCGTAAGCGATACAAAATTTGGGCAACTCTTTTTAGTGAGTTATCCTCCTGAAACATGGTGATGACTGGCCGTCTACTTTTTAGCCTGTGATGCGCACCAACGGCCGATTACTGAAACGATGACACCCATCGCTTGCGATTCAATTTTGAATGCTACGTATGGCTCATCCAGGTTTTGTTTCAAATCCACGTCGAGTTTTGCTGACATGTACGGAGGTGTGATCAAATATTACACAATGATTGTAAAAAGCACACGTTTGGGGGATGCAACATTCATATCCAAATTGACTATTTCTAGACGGGTAGGAATGAGCAACGTCAATGCCGATCGCCAGCTATGGGTTTAGTGCCGAAGTATTTCCTTTCTATATAATGAGAAAATTTCAGGAATATTGAGTCGTTACTTTTATTACGCGCTCACTCAACCCAAAATCGAGGAGAAGAGGAAAGAGAAGGGAAGTGACAACGCCGTTTATTATAACGAGTCGAAATTGGGCCATAGAGGCTCTAAATACTTGAGGCGAAACGATTATCGTACACGACTGAAAAGCCAAGAAACCAATCACATGATACGATCATATATGGCAGTAAGACGCAGAGCAAATCGAATGAAACGACCGTATATAACAATCAAGACGTTAGAAAAAATCACGTTACAGGGAGGCAACAGAAATCACGCAAGAAAACAGTTCAAGTAGCGTACAAGCGTTCGACCGCACAGCTGTAATCTGATTGAGTGGAACCATACTACCACCCACAACCATACCATCCTAACTGGGTCGATCGACCGATATGGCATGACGTGTCTTGGCTGTTTCGTTATGAGAGGCGCCTCCCAACAAGAAAGGGAATGAATGGCGTGTAATCACTGATAGACTGTTAGGCCCATACGTCCGCTGTGAGTAGACCTGTCGCGCATTCCCACTGCTGGACTAACTGCACTGATCATTTGATTCAGTATCCGTGTCCTCGAGCTGCCGCCGAGTTGTGCCATCCCGGTCCAGTGAGCGCGTTCTGTACCACTAGAGTGATCGGCGTCGGATAATACAGGCCATCAGTTTCTGTACTTTGGCAAATGGTCACCGGCCGCCACCAAACCCAATTTGCTTTGGGGACCAATTGGGAAGATCATTCTATCGTAATGGAATGATGAAGTCCTGAGTAACAAAGATTCACACGTCTGATGAGGGCTCGCGCAACTCGTTCAAGCCGACGAGACTTCCGTGCATGCGTGGGGAACGCTCTGCATCAATTGAAGAAGCGAGTCGATATTACTAAACCTAAGTGTCCCCATAGTATGATCTCTTTTGTTGTTCTGGACAACTAGACGAGTTGCTAGCTCTAGCTGGACGATAACGTCCTGTGTCATTGCTCGTGACCAACGAAACTGTCTAGTGTAAAGTACCGAATGCGTTCCCCTACAAGACCGGTATGTTACCCTTATTTAAACCCCATTGAGTAACTGTTGCGACCATCCTTGTCTCAAGATAAGAGAACCAGAGCTTCTATCTTACCTCCGTACACTCAATTGTTTTGAAAGTGGTATTTTACCAGTCTCTATCACCAGAGTAGTGGAACATACAACAATGTTGGGGGATAATCAGAACACATCATTAGGACGCGCATTTTTCCCTAATAAAGCCGACAAGTATGTCTATCTGTCACTTTTTGGGGTGCAGCTTTTGCTCCCATGTATATGCTTCGGTCTCTTCCTCGGAGGTCCTTCTCAACAAGAATCACTCTCTTGATCCCATCGAGCCTCCGTTCGAGTTTAGCGCATTAAAAATACCACCCTCTAGACACGACTACGGACCGCATCTCTAGGTCTACTTTTGTTTGACCCCCTTTGGAAAAGCTGTGTCGTTCAACTCCATTCATTCGTCGAAATCTTGAGTCCATTTTACGCTGCTTGTCAACTTCTAGTAAATCGTACTCAATTGAGGAGCCACCATCAATCCCCCCATATGCACATCCAGTACTGGTTGAACCAGAGGTTAGCACTAAGTTTGGTCGCTGTTTTTGGTAAATGATCATACCAAACCTGTATAAATACTTGCGGGGAAAGGCAGGATAACAGGATGTCTCCATTTGGTAAGCGTGAATGTGCTACCGTCATCTCATTTATTTACCCAGAGTAATCCGTAACTCATCTGACACGTCGTCGGTAATCATACCGAAAACCGACCGGACATAATTCTGATTACACCTACTGGTATCGACTCCGAATCGGAGAACTGGTACCGGTATGACTTAGTCTGCTACTCTTTCGAAGGCAAGGTTGCATGCAAAGAGCCAGTGTGTAAAGTACAGTGCAGTTGCATAATCAAAAGAAGGGGTCTATCTTGCAAATCATCATAGCCATTATTCCCCAACTACTGAAATATACCACCCTATTGTTGTCCTGTTTACCGTCAATACATGCGCTGAGTGCCCCTCACTTATTCTCTATCCCATCAGTGTTCCCTTTGAGTTGGATCACTGTGCATATCTGTACCATATTATATGATATAGTTTAGATATGTTTAACAATGAAATGTGCCGAAGCGGACCATGGGTAAAGTTTTTGACAGGCCAATTAAGTGCACGTAATCGCGATATGTTACAATAATTGAACTGGTCTGCTGAATTTTTTCTGAAAGCTCAAGTTACACACACCGTGAACGACCGACAAAACACGAAGGCACATTGAGCATTGATTGATTGCATCTTACTCGTTCAAATAAAGTTGACATTCTTCAACTTTCGAGGAGAAGCACTAGGCTGGAGTTTCGCTCTTCCGCACATCATCGTCGCTGCCAGAACTGGTATTCCGGCCCACGTTCTCTTGAATCACCTGTGTTGAGCACTAAGCCATGGACCGAACACATTGTGCATTATCAAATTATCACATGCATACACTCAGCCGCATTCCTTCGATAGTAGAACTTATGTTGCCCGATTGTCTCGATCTGAGACTCGGTGACTTCTCTGTTAAGGCTAATCGGTAATCCGACGATTAAGACTTCTGGCAGTTAAGCATTAGTGTGAATCACTGATGTATTCTTGTCTATGGTGATATGATGATGATCAAGTTTAATTCATAAATCAATAAACTTGCGGGACGACGTTTCGATTATCGATGTTTAGATATAATTCGGTCATGCTTGATGCAAGATTTGTGGTGCAGCCGTTAACCTAATTACCTCTTATGCATGGTCGTAACTTGGATGTGTACCATTATGAGAAAAACAAAACTTGAACTTAATGCTTTGTTTCGAAAGAAGTTAACTAGAAAGTTTGATTGATACGAAACTGGTCATTTGTGTGATGTCCAGGTCATATCAATCAAATCTCTTAATGCTTACCGGAACATCTGTTTAACCTATCCACTTATAGTCCGGGGAGAATGTTCGAAGTGCGTCCAGTCTTACCAACGAGCCACAGTACGAGGATCACTATTATGACAGTATTCACGAGTTTTACAGTGTGTGATGGCACTAAGAAGTTGAAGTTGTCTCGAAGTGTAGTGGTGTTTAGAGGCTTTACTGTTGGACATCAGTTAGCACTACTGAGTTGTACCAGAGTCATACTTGCTGAATATATTTCCTAACTTGCTGAACAATGGAGTTATCGAACTCGTTTTCCGAAATCGAACACCTGTTCCCAGTTCCACATTTAATCTGTTTCGTCCTCCACCGAACTTACCAAGGTACTGTTTCGAGCCGGCAAAGGCGAGGTTTTCATTAATCGAAATCCCATATTTTCAAACAATCTCCAGAGTGGTTACTATGATTGTTTTTTTACTGGTTTGAATTAGTCCCATTGGTTAGGCGAAATAATTGTTTTCCGTCCACATCAGTAAATATTCAGGCCTAAATCGCTTTGTTGAAGTGCATGTGCTGTACCTCCTATCAGCCCTGCAGGCACTATCATCCACTTGAATTGCTGTAACTGGTTGTCATTTACTGTCTGACTTGCTCGAAGTGCTGTTCTGTCTGTCTGTTTCCTCAATTGTTTATTTTAGGGTTAATAAACAACTAGTTGTATGCAGGTGCAAATGTGACTGTCACGGTCTAACTTATCTTGAAATTTGTGTTGTGCACTTGTTGGCTGATTCATTCAGCCATGGGGTTGTTTTCTTAATCGCATGATTCATTCTTTGTAGTCACCACACACGCATCGTTGCAGAAAGACGAACGCGCTGTTCGGTCCTACGCGCTTATTTGATACGTTTCATTTATTGCGCATATTCCGTGTCTATTGTGTTGACTAATTGCTTGTCTGGTTCATAGACGTCATCTGCGTGTTTTGGTCGTGTATTTGACGACGACGATCGATGTGCAACTAAAATTTGAAAGTTGTTGGAGTTGTTCGGACTGCTGTGCATTTTTCGGCTTTTACACCAGAAGATGCTTTCTCTGGAAAGAGCAAGACCAAAACACCTGTGGTTCATAAAGCGCCTCAACCATTTCCACGTTTCAGACATTCGATAAGTGATAAGCAAGCTACGTCGATCATCATATTTATTCCGGTTAACCCTCTTACTAAAGATGACGTATAATGTCTCATATTTAACTACTTAACTCAGACAACTCATCAACCCTTCATGGTCTGTATTCAATCAACTGGTCTACAAAGATGCCCGGTGTTTTATTGTTTCGTTATTAGTGGGAGTGATTATTTGCTCTGAACGGTCTGAATGTGCTCACTGCGGTTCATATCGCGTTAACCCGCCTGTCTGGAGAGAGTTCGTACCTTAACGATCTTTTCTTGAGAGTATCTGCTGTTCTGTCTCGATGTCACTCACGTTGTTGACTGACATCATGCAGTCGCTGTCAATGTTTATATGAGTTGTGATCAACTTTTAGATCAACTTTTAAATGTGCTGGCTTTTATTGTTCTCCATTGTTGTTCGATACCTTTCTTAAGCGACCACTTCCAGAACACTCGTATTCATCGAAACGCCTAACACCGTTCGGTCCACTTTCTCAGGTCTTATTTTTGTCTAGCCTTTTAGCAAATTAAAGTTTTGATAATCCATCCCTCACATTCGGTTTATATCTCGGGTTATACTTCTATGAACCACCAACGCTACATTCATTGTTGAAGGGTATGCACATGCGTGTATGTCTTACTTTCGTTCGAGAGTAGGGATTCATTTACTTGCTAACGCACTCAGCTTAATAGGTTGGCTGTGGAAATTCTGTAAGAAGGGAAAACATATTGTAAAGGCACGATCAATCTATGATGAAAACCTTTTGGGAGAGGCGTTTTTGGCCCCAGCTGTACTGTTCACATATTGTTTGATGGCTCCGTCCCGTGTGAAAAAATGCTCAAAATTTGGATTTTCGTTCCGAGCATGCATTAGAGACAGTTCTATCGGCTGCGTCCGAGGGATTAATTGCACCAGTATTGACCGTGCGTTGTCGCAGAGTTTGACACCGTACAATGTCACGTAACGAGAGCTTATCTGTGCCATTTGCGTGAGTGGGTATGCTGATCGACCGTTGTATTGTTAAACGATTAGTAGTACATGTTGACGCTCGATGAGCCACGAGAACTATCTTACTGTATCTAGACAAACCAACTACCTGTACACTAATTACAGATCTTAGCAATGACACAGTTGTGAAGATCCCGAGGGATCAGGAAAAGCTGTCCTAAGTTACAAATTAGACAAGGCGCTGAATGGTTTGAAAAGAAGACCACAAAGACTGGACAACCGGACCAAATGAAGTGTGATTTTGTTTCTATGCTTAGCTTGTTGTTGTTCAAATAATCGGCCGTAGGCTCATTATTTCTCGTAATCCGAATGTGTGTTTCGAGGGTCGAAATGAAAATGTGAGATTGCGTGAGTTGTGTGGGCTTTATCAAATACGACAGCACTAGCTGCAAACTTCCTTCATCATGTATCGTTAATTAAGGATCAAAGCGACTGCAGATTTCTTAATCAATCCAGGTGATCGATAAATGGATTGAGAATAACACAACGTTAAGAGCAAGTTGTTATACTCCTCAAGAGTGTTGTAATCAAAATCACATTAACAAGAGTATTACAACTTGCTCGTAACGTTGTGTTATTCTCAATCCATTTATCAATAACATGTTAAACACGACGCCCAAACTGTTTGACTTCATTCGTACTAAATTTGGTACGGATATCCTACAATCCAGGTGATCATTTTGTGTAATTTTATTTGAGGCACAGTGTTTATAAACTTTGGTGATCCAAATGAGGACTATGTGACAAGTTTGTCCAGATCTAAGGTTTAACGTTTGCGTCCATAACAACGTGTAATCCTGTGGGCTAGTTGTTTTCGGCCGGTTACTGTGCCTGTTTCTTTTTCGGCATAAATTGTTTCTGATGAGTAGTAGGGGGTTTTGATTTTCACATAGATTGAACATCACCCACAATTAATCGCAGCTATCGCATTCCCATAGACTTTCCAGTCGGCTCATTTCGAAATTCTATGGAAATGCGACAGCTACAATCAATTGTGGGTGATGTTCAATCCCTATAAATTGTTTCCTCTGATATGACTTGCTGGATCTCCAATAGGCTGAGTACCACTAAGCTTCACAGCTTTAGACCCGCTTTGTAATTCACGAAGGTTCGGACCCGTGACTGATCGGTTGTCAACATCGTTACCTATAAGCTGCCTTGAACGAAAGTGTAAACACTGCATAGCATGTTCTTTCTGTTGCGCCAATAGTTCATGGTATTGTAAACGTATAGGTCTCTCTCCTGACTTAATATCTGACCTTCAGTATGTCGATCTTCGAACCCAGTGTTGACTGGCTGATAGCTAGATTTCGAATCAGTTGTTAGTCCTCCATGGTATCACCTGACTGATATTGTCTTGCTCAACAAGTTCGTCAGTTTAAATTTCAGGAAAGAACCAAACAATTGGTCATTCTTAACCGTTGTTGCCAAAACCTACTGGGATTGCCACTCACAATGATGGTGCGGTGCTTGTACCTGTAAAACCAAACCCAGAGGACAACCAGGTATCAGTTCCCATCTCCATCTATTAGTGGCGCCTAAACTCTACCTCTCATGTCTAAAAGACTACAAGTTTTCCGCCTTTACATTAAAGCATTTGTTGTCACGCGACGTAATAGACCGCGTATGAGCTGGACACTACCATACTTCTCACATTCGGGCAAGAACAGCCCACTTAGACGGTTTTCAAGTCCGTAACCGTGCGAGTAGCAACAAACCATTTCCAACTGCACATACGCAAACAGAATGCAAGACAACCGTTGTCTATCGTCTGTTCTCAGGAAGGGCTATTCGTTGCGTAACAACGCATTCAGTCTTGTGGAGATCAAATGTGAACCACCGTGTATTCGGGATTGTTCGCCTTTCGATTATTCTGTGGTGCCCTTCTATTGTCTCTTCTCGTGTAATGTAGAGATTCAGAAGTGATACCTTCTCGTTTCCAAGGTGGTTGCTGGTATTGACCGCTTGACATACACCATCAGGATCGCACTCATAATCGCTCCGTGTTCATCTCATCAATCTCCTCTTTGTATCGTTCTTTACTACGGAAGTTGCTTAGCTATGTTAAAATGTTTCACATCCCACTGACTGTACATTCCAGTTATTTCCTCCATTCGGCATTGTCCTTCTAGCAGCAATTCCAATTGACTAATTGTTTAGTGGTTTATCCCAGTGGCCGAGTACTCCATATATATGACCCGTGGGAAAAATGGAAAACGGACCTGTTTTCTTACCAAGGTAAGATCAGTTATCTGTTCGATGGTTTTCTTGGTCAACAGCGAAGTTCTCGTTGAGTTACGTATGCAGCTAACTTGGCCTTCCTCTTTATGTTAAGTTACCATTCTGACTGACTAGCGAGAACTGCACTTCAAACCCAGCCGACAAATATCACCACTAACCGTAAATGTCGTTTTCTTATGAAAGTCTGCATACGTTTTGTCGGTGTGAAACATTTCATCCAATTTCATTCCCTGTATTTTTTTAAGACCGCTGTCGAAGACTTCCCTGTTGTGGATACAAACAACACTAACGTACATTGTGACGTTGCTCTCAAAATGGAAGAACCCGAGGTCAAATCTCCCGCATTCGATGATGTCATGACTGCCAAATTAGCAGGGCTCGAGTTGACCAATGGACATTCTCATACCGAAGATGTGACCGTAACCACCCCATCCGAAGTTGTGGTCAATGGCAATTGAGTTGCTCTTGCAATTCGAACCGCTTCATTTGTCTGACCTGTCTTTTTTTCCATTCTTCTGACCGTTGATTTTATGTAATCGAACACCGTCAATCTCTGCAGATGTCCTCTCGCTTCTCATTGCCAGTCGCAGCCATCCAAGTTCCCAAGCAAGTCACGACTTTTTTGTTACGCGTTATGTGCGCATTTCTTGCTGCTGTAGTTCGTATCCACCATTAATTGCTATGTTCTTTACTGCAATCGACACTTGAAGTTGTCTTATTACACACGAGTTCAGTTACGTCTCCAATGTCATGTCCAGTAATCTGTTACCTGTGCTTCCGGCAATCCTTGTCTAACAGCCTGTGAACTGTTCCTCCGGTTGGGCTTACGCATCAATCGCTGAGGGGCTCTGTATGACTTAAGGTCAGTTATAGTTGTTTTCCAAGCCAACTGCAGTAGTTATTTCCTTCGGACGGAATCGAGATAAATGTGAAAGGCATTTAACTAAAGCTTCGTCTCCCGTTAAATTTGGGATTAGTCTTCGTTTAACATTCATGCTCCCAAACAAGTGGTAATTAGCTTCTGATCGCGATATCTTATGATGCATACAATCCTCGTTGTTTATGATCAAAAACGGTTTCTAGATGGCTACTTTTATCTTTGTCTTCTTCATTCAGCTATTTCCAATCTCTGCTCGATGCGGGTTTCTTTCGCGTGGTTTAATGGAGGCGCTAGCTAAAACATCTACTGTTCACTTCTCATCTCCCCCACATGACACACCGGCTATTTGTAAATCGTCTTTTTTTACAATTCAACTGGTCTGACCGTGTTCCCAAAATGAACGAGATCCATTTTTCGGTTTATGTTTTTACTCCGTCCTTTCTGTTTACGTTCTCTGTCACACGTTCTGTTTCCACTTGATCGGAATTGATATTTTTTATTTCTCCTCGGATTCGTCATCCGCCTCGCTCCTCGACCTTCAACCCTCATTTTGATGGGCATCCATATCGGTCGGTTGTTCACCGAATTCAACACTGATTTTCACAGCCATCCACGCGTTCTTGACTGCTGCGTTCATGAGCATGTGCAAGCGTGTCCTTTTTTATATCACAAATGATTAACACTGCTACTTCCTACTCAGTCGCTTTTGTTTAAAAAACTCGCATTTGATTACATATGTGCATATGGTGACACATGAATTGTTCATCGAAAAAAATCACCCAAACTATGTACTCGTTCTTTTAGATTCCATCGTAATGACCAATCTGTCGAATGCTCCCTGTTGTCATCGCAACTCGTCTGACCTAGACGTACACGCAATTTGTCGATTTTTCATTAACAACCATGTTCGCCTTTCGGTTTTCTAATGTTATGGAGCTCGTTAAAACTTCATCAAGCTAGAATCGTGTACAACAGTTTGGTATACTAGTGTTGCTAAGTTGAAGTCTATAATCAACTCCAACCTCTCGATTTGGGTTCCACTTTCGCACGATCAACAAGCCGGGCCGAAGCAAGTGGGGAGTGCTGTTATGTTTCGTCTTTGATTACTCCACATATCGAATTGTGGACTGACGTTAGAATTTAACGAAGCTGTTTGTTTCTCGATTGTATTATTCTTCAAAGTTGCTGTTTATGTTTTGTTTTTGGAATAACATTATTTGGCGATAATCCGAGCTTTAGTGGCACACTACGTTGGGAAACCATCGTATTTTCGCCTTGCTCGTTTGCGCCCATTGATGCATGTTGGTTCCCAGCTCTGCGTTGTTTTTGAAATGCCGGGTGATTTGTCAACAGCCAGGTACTATCGATCATAGATCATCACGACCAAAACACTGAGCGATTTTTTGAAGCCGTTCGCTAACCGTGCTCGGTTAAAAGGCCCGTTTTCCCTGAGATGTTTGGATTTCGGGTTCTTAATTGTGGAATAATCGGTGATTCGTTCGTCGCATTTCCCGATTTGGATGATTGCCGGTCGTTTTTGTTGTTCAGTTCGACCAGATTTTCACAACTGAGCGATAACGGGAATTTAAACTGGACCCTGTGTGTGTGTGTGTGACAAAGCGTTAAAACCACTGGTTATCAGCCATGCCGGTTATAATTGAACTACTCAGAGACGAATCCGCAGCTGTCCAGGATACAGCAGCCTGAACGATTGATCGTGTCTGTGAGACATTACCGGAAGTTGCCTTGCAAGACGGTTACTTGGTTCCACTGTTGACCGGTCTGGTTGAAGGCCTATCATCCGAACCACGAGTCGCTGCGAACGTCTGCTGGGCTTTCTCAAGCCTAGCTGAAAGTGCTTATGACGTCGCCCCCGGCGAAATCGCAGGTCGGCCCATTGTTCTGCGTATGTTCTGATCAAACTTAGATACAAGATGTTTTAGTTGAAACAAGGATCGTTTCACTGCTTCCGAACAGAACTGTTATAACCTTGAAGCCAATACTTATCTGTTATTGTTATACATTTGGTTAGTTGGTGTTCTGAATATGTCTTGACTTTAGCTATTTCTCGCGAGTTATGTAAAAAATGTTTCAGCTTCACAAAACTATTTTTCCGAGCGGTGAGTAAGCCTGAATGACCACATTGTCAACGTTTCTTTCAATTGTGCGCATTCATTCTCAGTTCTGAGCCTGATCTGTATGTTTTTCTTCCGGGTTGGTATCGCTTCTGGTAGCACTAAGGAAGATGACGAAACGTGCGCAAGAATTACGAGGGTCACTGGAAATTCTGGGTACATCGGTAGACTCATACAGGATTACTCTAGCCTAAAGTGACGTGCTGTTTTTACTAACTTTTAGAGGTCTGCAAGCATGTTCCAGCGGGACTGCCAGTTGATAACGAGTCTTGTTTATTGAAGTTCCAAATAAGATACTCGTTGCAAAGTGAAGTAAGGAGGAGAATGGAAATAAACCCGTCCCAAAAGTAGTTGGTCAACTTCACTCTCTTACGCGCATACACCCCCACACTCACTTGTTAACTAAGCTCATTCTGTTAAAACTTAAACATTTTGAAGGTTTGCCTGAAAAATTTGTCCTAAACGCCGTTAACTGAGCCACACGTGCAATGTATTTGAGTGAACCCACTGCCTTAGGCTGGTTAACCTGCCTTAAACCCACGGTTGCGTTTTGACTTGCGGCGGTTCACTGATGATACCGCTGACTGGCATCCACACGGTTGTCCGATCCTTGGTTGGCATAACTGCTGCTGTTCCTGTTTGAGGAGTTTGACAGCTCTCATTCTGTATGTGACAGCGGGGTACTTAGTAGTATGAGACGTTGGGAAGCCTTAGCGTTGAACCGGACTGCCTGGAGGAATATTATTCAGACGGGCGTCCACGAATTCAACGAGCAGTTATTGTACGGTCGAGAACGAAAGCGCGCGGTACGCAAAGGAACAATCGGTGCCATGGGTCGTGTTGACATGAGTAGATGGCGTTGCAATGTGTGAGGTCGCGAATGCCCTAGCCGTTTGGGATTAGTTGGTCACCAGCGTACTCATAGTGCACCGTCGGCGAAGAGACAACGAGTACGTTAGGTTCAGGTAGGTCATATCAGCATATCCATTCTACTTCTGTTAACTATTGCATCGACCAAGACCATGGTCGTTGGGCAATTAATCCGCTTCTCTTATCAGAAACTTGGGTGTTTGTGATCTTCTACCTGTTCTTTCCTTGGGTTTTGTTGGTATGTTGAATGATGAATCGTCTGTCTGATCTTCTCGTAGTTCAACTTTGAGCTTTGTTTTTCCACTTTATCCTCTCTGGGATGCATTAACTTAATTGGTTCACTCAAATGCTTCTTGTATTACATTTCACACATCTATCTTCCTAGTATAGATTTTGTCACTGCAGTCTCTCTCTCTCACTGTTTATTTTCCAAGAGATAAAGGTTTCCTTTTTGTGCTAGCCATTCAATTGGCCAGCTGGACACAAAGGCCTCACTCATACATCTACTGATCTTATTCCTGCGGGCTTACACCAGATACGTGGTGTGTGAGTGGAACCGCAAGTGGTGCAACGCAAGCCACTTGTGGTGATGGTTCATAGCGCAGGCGTCCTTTGGCTTCGGTCACTGTGACAGGCTAATCCGTTTCGGATGCCGTCAACCGTGTATTGTCCACTGACCAACTGCTCGCCATGCCGCATGTGCCATTTTCTTAATTATTTATCCAATAATGTGATTACTTAGTCAAAATGGTCAATGCGTATGTTGATTCACGTCTTTGCATCATTTTGCGCCTACGCTTGCATGTAACCGTTTTCCACGCTCAGTGCATTGTGTGTGACAGAGCGGCACTTAGCAGGAAGCGCAACATCAAGTAATTACTCCAATACTTCAGCAGTTGAATTACTTTATGTAATATTGTTGGGTGCAACACATTTTTTGTTAAACAGATGTCCGCCATAATTTCGACTGTGCCATGGTTCGCTGATTGGTAAACTAAAATCTGTCAGACACGCTCATTTGTCTGGACTATTCGCGAAATTCATCGAGATTAACTTGCAATTTCAGTGAGTCGGTGTGTATTTCAACGAAGTCAAACCCGCATTTCACTGCAAGTTAACCCTCCTGAAACACAACAGTGCTACTCTAATTTTCAAGCCTCACTGCATTAGACCAGACAAACAGAATACTAGATTATCATCTTGAATAAGTATGAATAGGTTGCATAGACATAACCATGGTGTTTGAGAATCTGACTGTCCACATTGTCAAGTTGGTGATAATGCTTATTGTTGAGATTGCAATGGTTGGTTTGACGGATGTAGAGGTTGTCAAAAGGTGACTACATTTTTGTTATGTTCCTCAAACAAACCGTATCAGTCGCTCTTAGCTAATCAGATTATTATCATTTCCCTTGCTGTTACTCGGTAAAACAATAAACCCCAAATTTCTACGGACGTCTTCCCAGTTGACGTTTCGGAGGTAAACTGTCGCCCCAACCATTGTAAATTAGAGAAGGGCATTAGTGAATTTCAAGATTACGCGTCACCTAGTGTAAACTTTAATCATTTAGTCTCATTTTCGATAATTAGTGCGGCTTCTATCCTCTTCACCGTAGTTATTAATCAGTATTCGACTATCATGGACTGCGGGCAGTCGACACGATTGACGCAATTCGACATTCGTAGGAATCATCACGGAATCCGTGAATTGTGCAGCTCGGCTGCCGGTTTGCAAAGTGTAAGCACTTTGATGCGGAATATAGACGCAGTTGTTTTTAGTATGTCCCTCCCTGTACAGTTCACTTTTTTTAATGGTCATGTGACAGCTAATCATTAATGAGAACCATTGATGTATCACTATTTATTATGAGTTACAGAGATTGCTGGTACTTCTCTTTCAGTTGAGCTTTTAACGATGTCCCTCTTGTGAATGCGAGTCATTTCATCCGTCAGACCCATTTTGACGTCTCCCTTCCCATTGATCTTAGTTCTTCGAAATTTGTCAACGATTCATTTAATCCCAAATTCTTTTTATATTTTTCCAATGTCATTCTCAAGGGTAGGACTCCTAAGTCGACCGCTGTTACATATGATTATGGCTTCTGGAACTAGGTAGAAATCCTGCCTAGAGGTAGTGGTAAGTTCGGTGGTTGCGGTGTTGGAGATAGTGAGTGCAGCTAAATCAACAGTTGTCCTTCGACTTGGTTCAATTAACCCAGACCTTACTGAGTCATCAGAATGGGCTCTCATGCATTCAGTTCATTGAACAAGTCTTCCGACAATCGAAATGGACCGTTTCGATGAGTCCCTAGATAATTATCCCATTTTTTGAATGTAAGGTGGCAGATAAGTTGGTCGGTGAAGGATCAGAACTTCCGCACTCATCGAGACAGCGAAAGAGGCCATTCATGTTCGTGTCGGAGGAGGATGAAGTTAAGGAAGCCAGGCGAATTTTACACGAGCAGGTTGGGCGCCGGCCTGATGCCATGGGTAACCACTGCTAAATCGAGGATCAGCCCAGTCTTGTACCCTCTTCACGCAACCAACTCGGGGCTTCTGTCCATGTTGCCACTGGAGCAGGTGCACGGATCCAATGAGTCTTGTCCCTTATTGGAAAGAACCACAGTCGTGTTGGTAATTTGATAACGATTCTCAATCACGGTTGTAACGACAGCTTCGTCGAGGGGAAGTTGGTTGCGTGCAGGTTATGTATAGTGCAAATTAGCTTTAGAGTTCACAGTATGATTTGTTTCCAGCGATTTAACTGTGAGGGTGGAATTAAATCGCCGCAATTTTCCTATTACATTACATCAGTGACGGTTTGGTCGAACCGCAAACCACTCCCGACATTATAGTCAGGCTGAGAATGCACTGACTTACTTGTTCGCGTGCATGTCGTTCCAACTGATTCCATGAAAATTCTCTGGTTCCTTACTCTTACGTGACTTAGTCTACAGCACCATCTCACACCTCCAACTTCTACCACAGAATTAAACCATCCTCGGCGTACGTTAAAAACGTTCTTTGTCGCGCGGACATGAAATCATTCAGGTCTGTCCGCAAACACATCCACTTGGAACCTTTTTGAAAACTGCATGACTCAGCATAACAACTCTGCGACCTTCCCTTACGTTAAATGTGATGATTTCAAACACCTATAAGAGAACAATTGAGCATTTTAGAAATTTGTTGCGCGAATAGAATATATCAATTGCTGACTGTTGCTACTTAGTGTTGTTAGACCCGTGCCATAATTTAGAAATTACTTTTTGCGTTAGGTCATCTGGAAGGTTAATCGAAGCGCGATCCCTCATGGAGGCGTGGCAGTTCAGTACGTTTCCGATGAAAATCAGCATAAGGTTCATTCATTCTGCCATATAATTCTGGGTACTAGGTAAGATCTTTCGCTAGATGTCTGATACTAGGAGCTACATCATAGCTAAGGCCGTGATTATGGTTACCGTACCCAGCTTTTCAGTGTACCTATTCGCACACTTACTCCGGTGTCGCTTTTTTTACGAAGCTGTCCTTTGAATCCATAATGTCTGATATATATATCAAACAAATACATTAAGAGGATTTGTACTTTTGAACAGTTGGGTGCTATTAAACTCTTATTATATCAAACAGTACGGATTCAAAGGACAGCCTCATGGAAAAGGCGACACCGGGGTAGATGTGCGGATAGGTGTACTGAAATGCTGGGTAAGGCAAACATAAACCTGGTTTTAACTATGATGTAGTCCTTAATATCAATCATATATATATATATATGATTGATACTAAGGACTACATCATATATATATATATATATAAATATATATATATATAGTTCCTCGAATGCTTATAAGTATATAGGCACTGGAAAAAAAGATGCATTATTAAGATGTATATGAGAACACACTTTCGAAACATTCATTAATTATAACAGGTGAGATCAGTTAAAACGAATGCTCTATCTTTCCCACACATTAGTCTGGCGCAGTTTCGGCAAACACCGGTTGCTTTCTTATCTTTGGCTTAAGAACACAATTTACAGCGACCGGGTTTAAGGTAAGTAAACAAGGTCCCAAATACACTTGACTCCCGGTAACTAAGGAAGTCCATAATGACGTTACTGATACGAGGCAACCGATTGAATAACAGATGTCCAATAATATTACCGTTCACCAACTGATAACCAACAGCTCTTAAGCGGGCGAGGAATGCCGATTTTCACACAGTCACGAGGAGATTTGTGTATGTATGGCGTTGATACCAGCTGTATTAAGAACTCTGACATTTACTCTTCCGAGTGGGTGCTTGCACTTCCTTGTCCACGCCGTAGACGTCATATTTCGTTTGCATATAGGAGGTAACCGTGTTTCGTTTTTCGTGGATGCTTTAATTCCGCCTATACAAAGAGTGAAATAGAGTCAACCACAAAGCCTCCTTGTCCAAAAAGGACACATTTAATCTCTGACTGAATACGCACGAAGTATATGTTACCACGCCTTCATCCAACCTTTCCTTTTTGGTGTGTTGATATGTCTCAGTGATTTTTCCAAAATCCGCCTATGTTGTTGATAGTGTCGACTGGTCTTCTCTCAGAAAGTTTAGCAAACGAAAATCAGCCGTCAGCTGCCATGTGTTGTCTAGTTTTAAGAAGGGTCCCCATCAAATTGCATACAATCAATCCAACTAGGCATAGTGATTCACTCCTCTCAGTCTCAGAATGCCAAAACAGCAACGCAGATCTGCCCCGATAATACCGTCTAATTATAGCTGTCGACCGGAATATTTCCATTCCACATTTTCCAAGTTATGATAAAAAGACTAATGAGTATGCCTTACGGCTGCAAAGTTGTAGGAGGTGCCTGTCAATGCAGAGGCACCCAGGTTTTTGACAATCTTTCAAGGTTTTAGTGTACTCAATTGTCACATCTCTCACCGGTGCCCGGGGATCATTGCAACCATGACCTAGTGAACCACTGAATCTTATTTGAGCTTTTAAGGCACAAAAGCGATTCTGAGGTCAAATATCTTAAGTGAGACATCACCGGTTGCAAGTTATCCGCACCAAATTGCGTATGAATGAATTTAAACAGTTTGGGTGTCGTGTTTCTGATTTCGATTACAACACTCCTCAGGAAGTCCACTCGAGGTGGTTGGACCCAACCAATGCTGCTACCTTGACGAAGTAGTCGGGCTTTTGTACTGTTTTGATCCGGCGGGTTGTGCTGACTAGGACTCCGGTCCTTCCAGGTGCAACCTTGTCAGACAGGCCAAAGGGGAGCAGTCAGACGAAAAGCAGTTACACTCATAGGATTGTATGTCGCACTACTGACCGCGTAGGAGTGCTTAGGTAGTTAGGCACGATCCTACGGGCCTACAGCAGAACTATTTTTATAGTTGTGGCACTGCTGTCTTCCGTATGAGAAAGAAGGGGGTTAGAAAAGGTACCCTCAAACAAAGAGCACTCCGATCGCCCACCGGTTGACCGTGACCGCCGGCGTATTATCCAATACGGTCGAAAAACATCCGATATCTCGCAAAAGCCTGATGTAGCTTCGAGTACATCCACTGCGCGCAGCAGTGCTCAGAATGAGACATAAATCTCTTGTTCACTGCGCCCTCGGGCTAGACAAGTCCTTCACTGCCAAGCGAGTCAGACTCCTGAGTCATTGGCTCCGGGCAGAGTCCCCCAAGAAAATCCTATATCCTGTTGTCTCGCAGGTCAGACTTTTGAGTCAGAGACTCTGGGTGGGGTCCCGACCGGGGTGGTTTTTATGGAATACGCTTTGCACCTTCAAAGTGCGAAGTGTTGCTTCAAGACTAGGGCACTTCAATTCCTACCTTCTTCATTGCAGGTAATCCGCTTGAGACTGTGGACAGTTTCACATACTTGGGTAGCACTATCTCGTCAGGTTGTAATATTGCCGATGAGGTATCAGCGAGGATAGCAAAGGCACGAGTTGCCTTTGCCACACTACGACATCTGTGGCGTCGAAAAGACGTCCGGTTGTCGCTGAAAGGATGGGCATATAATGCTTGTGTACGTTCTTCTTTGCTCTATGGTTTGGAAACGTGGCCTGCTCGCAAGAAAGATATCAACAAGCTTGCTGTGTTTGACCATCGTTGTCTCCGCCAGTTGGCCCGTATTAAGTGGATTGATGACGTGAGCGATGTGGCAGTTCGCCGGTACGTATTCCGGAATGCTCGGGATGCGCGATCAACTGGTCAATTTATCACGATACACAGCTTGCGATGATTGGGTCACGTACTTCGTATGCCAGCTGATCGTTTACTGTACCAGGCATTATATGCTGAGGCCACTAACAGTCGGGTAAAACCGCGTGGTGGTCAACCAACAACGTGGTCACGAAATATGAAGGCCGTGACTGCTTCATTGAGCAGAGTGGGTAGGTGTCGCTTGCCTGGATGGGGTCCTCGTGATCACTCTAACCGCTGGATGGAGACGCTATCCGAGATGGCAGTGTGTCGCAGTCAATGGCGGACCTGTATCCATACCATTTCTAGTTCTTCCGCTTAGTCTTCTTTTAATAATTTTCGAACTTCTTAGTAACGTCACTGTTGAGGTGAACGGCGGCCCGAGCCTCTGTACGTTTTGATCAGGCTCATGGCTGTTATGATGATGATGATGGTTGAAGCGTAGAATATTACAACTTGCTCGTAACGTTGTGTTATTCTCAATCGATTTATCAAGAAACATCACTGGCATTATAAACTTTTGCAAACAAAAACAGACTGAGACAGACCCTCATTTCTATGTGAATCTTTCTGTTTCATGCAAAAGTTGCTTTTTCTGTTTGGGGCGTGATCTTGCAAGTTATACTGAAGTTGAATCTTCTCTGCTATTGAGTTGGTGAACACTAAAAAATCAGCCTTTTCATTTTCATGACCCAATCCGCGTCTTATGACGACTGATGTGCTATGAAACATATTTCTTATTTGGCAACCCTGTTTGATTGCAAGCGACTCCTTTGTTCACCACGTTGCATCCGTCAGTGCCGTTAACAGCGGGGTAGGAATGTATTTTCAGTCTTCTGGTGGATTCCGTGGAAAACCTTCAACCTTTCATGACTTCTGTTCGTCAATCATATTCTCACTGTTAAGCGCTGTTGCGAGGTGTTCATTCCTAATTGATCTACCGAGGACTGCCTCCAGCGCCATGCGCTGAACGTACCGTCTTTGAAAAGGTATGTTGTGTTACGGGGAATTTTTTAAGATGAAGGAAGTGGTTAAGTCACTGCTAAGCTATTGCCATGAACTGTACCCTAAAGTCAGATAAGTAATGAGTTGGTGGAATCGACCCACCAGAGTAGATGTTGGATGTACACAATGTATCGATTAGGCCGATAAAGAGGATGGGTTTGAGGAACTTATTTGAAAATGTGAGCTGAAATTCCGGATAATATTTGCTTGTTAACTGTTCAACTAGGAGTAACCAGTAAATAAATCTGCTTTTCAACGTTTCGTGTTATTTCTCTCAGAACTGCTGCCCTTGACTTCCGAATGAAACCATAAAATTGCAACGCTAAAACCAAAAAGAACCGGGAGTAAAAGATTTTTAAAAAGCCGACTACATTACTTTCGTCCATGTGGATTGGAAAGCTGTCGAACTGAGGTCAGAGTGTACATAGGACAAGAAAGTAGTTGGTTGATAAGCGTAAAGATATTATTTTCCGTCTGAGGCGTCCAAGTAGTGATACGACCCCTCCGCAGGCTCTACCCAAATCAGTTGAATAAATTGCACAATCTAGCTATCAATAACGTTGGCTTGCTTCAGCCGTACTAGGCATAAATTTGACTCATCATCCGAGGGAGCATCATACACTGTTGCACAAAAATGAATGGGGCAGCTAGTATCAGTTAGCCGGCTCGAACTTGATAGTTAAAATGCACGGCTAATACTCGCATCCTGCTGTCTTTTCGCGTGCCCGCTGATGTAATATCCACATCTTACTGCTCATTTCTCGGTACTGGTCGATCATACGACCCTTACCGAATACTACTCATTCAACCAGTCACCATTACGTACGACAGTTCAGCTGCATAAAGCCTGGCATGCTGACTGCTAAATATCAAAATTTGACAATCAGTTAGAGTGTGGAAGGCGGTTCAATGAGTTACGAATTCCACATAGAAAGTCAGACAAAACAGTGCGCGTATGAAGTCTCCTGGGATGATGGGTGCAACGAAGGCATGAAAATTTCCACGAAGCAAGGTCGCGGTCAATCAGTTTATTCATGAGGTGTTATGTAGGTACCTAGAAAGTGTCAGTTGATCTATTTTGGCCACACCGACACTGATTTAAGTTAGAAGGACTTCCTGGAAAAACACTTACTTTCAGCATTTCCCATCCAGAACGAAGGGATATTTCAAGGCGATAATGCCCTATCCAATGGATGAAGCCATGAATTGGAGTTTAAATCGTCTTACATACTGACTGTATTGGTCAACTTTGTAGGGGCTACGAACATGATATTCAGTCAAGCAGCAGGGTAGTATACAACGAGTTCGTGGGTAAACTGAGTAACCAAAGAATGAATGATATCCAGTAAAGAACATCTGGGCGAGTGATACCGTAAAGTGAGTACACGGAAAATTGCGGCAAACCATGAATGAGAGCTGTGCGCCTCTTCATATTTGAACCATGCCTTCCAAACTATGATAACTGACACCGACCGCTCGTTCTGTCTAGCAGCGTGCAATTTGCCTGGATAGTCTGTGCTGCCTGGCCGATGCAAATCACCCTATCCTTTCTTCTCAATAGTGCTGATTGATTAGTTCGACAAAATCTTATCGTGCACGATGCAGCCTAGCTCTCGGTTCATCAACTGGGAAATACACTTGCGCCACCATCAACTCTGTTTGCTAATCAATCGATCGTCCGGCTGTAGTGCTCTCTATCCAATGCCATCTTCAGGGTGTTTGTTCACGTGATTTTGTAAATCTGTCTGGCTGTGGTGGCGTCTAACGTGGTCATTTCGACTGCCTTCGTCGCCCTAATTGTAACGCCTTGCGCAGCCTAGTATTACAGTCGATTTGATCTAAACGGAAGCCTCTTGCATTAGTATTTTCGTTGAATCTGGATCTGAGTAACAAGCTTACAACTGTCATCTGTAAGTGACACGGAATACACAGACGTTTAAACCGTTTGGCTAGTTTTGCAACCGACGTATATATCGATAGATCAGCTCCAAGATAACGGACCTGGATTCGGTACCCTACTGAAGTTTGTTTCTGACCCTAGAAACGAGTCGGCCGTCTAAGTTTCTGACACTCCTGCCACCCTCGATACAACTTTTATAATGTTACCGGAGTCCAGTGACGCTAATCGTTGCATGGTATCCAACACTAGATCTCACTGCAACAGACTAATCTATCATATGCAACTGATTACAAGTTGGATTTTAATCAAATTACTGCTTTTTAAGTGTGGAGATACACATACACACATGCAATATTAAAACAGACACTGTCGATGATGCATCGCGCACTCCTGTGGACACCGTTTCGTGATCAAACGTCGCCGAACGCATCAAATGGGGGCTGACGTGAAAAGCCTCACGACCAAAACTCACCACACGAGTTTAGCATCATGCAATCAGTAGCTTATCATATAATGTGTAAATGAATAGGTGGCGGACAACCAAGGTCATAACGCTCAGCTTGGATTGAACCAAGCACTGCGCATATAACCCATTCAACCGACCAAATTTGAGATTGAAAGCATGCGTATTATACGCGCTCAGCTGGTGACCAGGTCTAAGTACATAAACTCCTGGGGTCATTCACTCTCGCATTTACAGGCTCGTAGTAAATTTCTCGTAATTGATCTGACTACCCTTAACATCACGTGCAAATAGCATGAGATTCATCCTTCATCGTCACATGGTGGGTGTGAGAGATATTGATCACGACTTACATTCTCAATCGTGAACAATTCATTGCACTCGTCGGAATACAATTTAGCATGTTCATTATCTACCAAAAGCGAAAAGTCGGACCTCATCTTACATTTATTCGCTCTATCGAGGAGACAGGTAGGATCCAAATAATTTGTTTCAGCAAACTATACGATTCTTGTATTTATGCTGGTAGAGGAAATGGTACTTCTAATTGTATATGCTCACCTCCGTAAATCGATGTGAGACCGTAATTAACTCACCTTTCAATAATCCTTACTGTTCGATTGGTTGAACTATGTAGAAATATTCACAGACTGCAAATTCGTGTGCAAATTGAGGAACTTATCTGTTCAATTCGTGGACAGTTCGGTAAGTGACAAGATTAACTTTCAAGTACGTGATATTTGTGCTTTCTTAAAAACACACGGACGAACTAAGTAGCTGGTTCACTGGCAACACGAACTCGGCAATGACGTGAATCCAGATATGTTAACAAAGCTTCATTCAAAACATTAACGTACGAGTTGTTGGCGTGCTTTTCCTTCCGATGACAGCAAATAGATGCGACATTTGCAAGCGTTTATGCACCAAGTTCACTTGACCCCCGTGTGTGGTACATTCCATTGTCGGGGAAGACACAATCGCGCACATGTTGTTCCCAATTATTGTCCTGAAAATATCATGAACGTTAGTTGTCTGGTTGCGTGCCAGTTCCTGTGTGACTGAAATCGTGTCACTCATCCATACCCCGGCCTGAATGTGACCTAGTGGCTCCTAGGCCGTCTAATTGCGGTATTGTCACTTTCCTGATATGATTAACTGGTCTGAACTGGTTACTAAGACCCGGATGTTTACACATATATATATACGTCCCTGGTAAAATGTCAATCGTCTGAATTCCCGTAGCTGGCTCTATGTGTAAAACTATCATTACTGACCACTCGTTTCTACTATCTGAACTTATTGAAGTCAATATCCGGTCATAAATATTTATCTGTACTGTAATCTAATGAACATGACAACGTCCCAAAATGAAGATAACACTCCACCTAGTGCAATTTTCTGTCAGAGCAACCGACTGCAATACCGTTGAATATCATCATATATCCTACTACCTGGGTCGTTATTTGTTCACATTGTGTGATGTGTTTTCATATATGTGAAAACGAATTTTCAGATAACGCAACTGCCAAGAAGTCGTGTGAATAGCTGTTTTTAGTCATTTTTATTAGACTTTTACAATACACTTTCGAGTGAATTAATCAGATTGCAACCGCATTGGTTAAACACAGGATCCGGTATTTAACATTTCTGAATGAGGTAACACAATCTTCGTTTTTCTATAGAGTGAGAACAAGAACAACAGCTTTAACGAATCCTTTCTGATAACCACGTAGTAGTGTAAT
>JTDE01003207.1:1497-42429 GCA_014338405.1 Paragonimus skrjabini miyazakii | reverse complement strand
TAGTAGTGTAATGTATGATTGTGTAACATCGGGATCAGTCAGATGCGGGGATGAGAAATAAAACGGCAAGAAGTAGACGGTCACAACAGAACCCGTGATATTGCAGGTTCTATTGAGCATAGCATTTGGGTAGCTCGTTATCAAGCCCATCTCCGACTTTCATTTGAAATGCGATATTAAGCAAGCTTTCTTATTGGCAGTATTCTTTAAGTGCTGCATTTGTTTTCTTTGCATACCGCAGCCGGTAAGTTCCCGCGGATTAGCATTATTACTGTCATCTGAAATTTCTTTACTTTTGCTTCTGTCGTGTTGTCCGCACGTATCCTCTATACTCTGTTGATCAACCAGCGTACCAGGTCACAGTTGGGATTGATTGATAAATAACTATAGAAGTGCAAACACTCACAATTTTAAGTTTTCTTATCAAACACACTTTATTATAATGATCCGTCTGATCTGTGTACTACTACTAAGGCTAGAAATGGTATATACGCACTGATTTCCTCCTCCAAGAAGAGTTATTAACAATTGTTGAAGGTTTCTAGTCATCTATCCTGTTATCCTTTATGCAAAACTATCAAATGCACATCTTCGATGATGACTAGATTATTTAAGCTTCTTCTAATTTGCTACTTTCAGTCATGTTTTATAAAGATGTTAACAGGAATCGAGCCCAATTGTAAATCAATATCAACACCACTAATATAGCGATGAATTCTTCTGGCGCAAAACAAAAGTAATACCTGAGATTCATTAGTCATTAATGTGGGAGTTTTCGGTGCAACTACAAACAACTTTTATCGCTTCAACCAGAGGTATTTGTGAAAAGCTAAAGTGCACCTAGAAGTGGAACTCAATTGTACACTACGTTCCGTTTCGAGACATGTTCTCCTCATAGTACATTTCGTGATTTTTTTGTTTTGGTTAGTTCCGGCATCTTTGCAAGCTATTTTGCGACAGCATAATGAGACGAACTGCTCATATCTGTCTGAACAGTGATTCATTCATTTTTTGTTTATGTCGTCTGTATAATTACAAGATACTGGTTCCCGCTGAAGTGTACGATTAACTACGCACAGCCCGATAGGTTCAACTTGCTTCGGTTGGCATAGTCCCCAAATACCTGTTCGCAAATGTTATCTTTCACGGTCTTTACTTTTTGTGCTTTGATTCTATCACACAAGGACTCGCCGTTTTGATAACTCGATTCAACTTATCTAGCAAAATAGTTTTTGCTTATTTATCAGGTCCTGATATTACAAGTTAACCGACCGATTTTCAAAATGTGGAAATTGGTAAACAATTCATGGACCCGTGTTTCAGGCCTAAAAGATCGCAACCAAACTTCCATTTGTTTTAACCAATATATTTTTTTAAATTTTTCTCCGTTTCTATAGAACTCGAGGTAACACAGTGGTAATAGTACTAAAAATCAATACCATGGTTACGGGTTCGAGTCCCAGTTACCTCGATTACGTCTGTACACGGTTGAGTATCTTGACTTTATCCGGCCCATATGTGACCTAGATAGTCTCGTGGAAGAAACCGCATTGGGATACAACACACTGGCTCTGATCTTGAAACGTTCATCTTTTTAATTGATCGTATCAGTTTGTTGGTCGTTTTCTTGAGAAAACACATATGTGAGTGAATAGATTTGTAGTTTGTGGTAAGAACAGAGGGCATTGCAAGACAGCTCCGGGGATTCTCCTAATACTTTTACCTCTTTCGTTAAAAGATTCATTGGAGTGGAACGTATTGTTATCTCAGGGATAGTTCAATCTTTCTTCTGTGGTCTCTACGATCATTCTGTTAGCACAAACGGCTTGGAAAGAAATAACGAAAACGAAGAGGGAGACGGAGGATTGGGATGGCCCCGTAAAACGGGAGGATTAACGACGCCCCTGTACAGATAATCCTGTCGTGGTGACCAAAACCAAACTATGTCCGTCTTACAGTTAACTACTTGTAGTTCCGCCCACACTACGGTCTAAGGGGTTACGCTATATACAGACTGTTTGTTTTTAGCAACAACGGTACAATCTATCAGCCATTTTGCTGACACCATTCTATCCCGGCAGTCTGTAGTTCAGTAATGGCTGAATACTCCTTTTATGGAACTAATCAAATCGGCTGTATCGGTGCGGTTTAATGATCATGTTCCTTATATGTCATCCCTTTGTTTGTAGATTAAAAGTAAGTCTGACCGAGAGAATGCAGAATGTTAGGAAACATTCACATAGATTTAAGCGAATCTTACTGAATCTCATTGTTATGTTCATTAAAATTTGGAGGTATATTCTATTTAACAGTGTCCATGAATTGTGTCCTTTTTAACCCGTTTGTTGAACGTGTTGTCCATCTACAGCATCACCCCGACAAGCATCCGTGTTAATGAGCTCAGCAGGTATGTGTGCCTGTATGAAAACAGTTCCTAACCACTCAACTAAGTCCGTCGAGATAACTGCAATTGCCATCCGGTGGATGCTATGTCAGAACGGGCGTTCATGTCTATCACCGGAATCGCCAAAGTCAAGCAAATAAGACCAACGGATCAACGTGTGTGTTTAACAGAAGGACACCATGGTGGGACATGCATGGGTACAGTTTTAGGTTAGTGGTGAGACGAAAAATAATCACTCTTAGCAAGCGCTTTCAGGATTAGCGCGACTTATAGCGTATTTAGATCAAACACTCAACCATTTCTGTGCCATAACAAATATAAGACAGGAAAATGGCACAGTGTGAACGATTTACGAAGACGTGAAATAATTGGTGAATAAAAAGAAGTGGCTTTAAGTGTACAGGAATTCCCAGTGCGGATAGTTTGACTTGGTTTGTTAACTATGCTTTCCCAGGTAAATATGTCTCTTCTACTTTGGATTTAAGCCAGAAAGCCGAGACCGACCTACCGAAATGATCACTGATCTCAAAGCGATCATGTCCCTAATCCGGATAATATACTAACCGCTAAGCTGTCACTTATAACTTACTACAGCACAAATAAGGCAAAACACGATAAACGAGTGATTGATACTCGTCAGACACGTCTTAACTGGAACTCATATGAAACGAGTTTCTAAAGTTCCATGGTTGGAAACGTCGGTGAAACCTAGCAATTTTCTACATGGTTGGAGACAGACCTTCGGTGAATAATCTTTGAATGGACTGATCGGATATGATAATTTACTATTGCTGGTTGCTTTGTCTTGATTAGCAAACAAACACGATGCACCTTTCAAGGAGGTATTGAAGACAATTGGGCTTTTAGTTCATGCTTGTGAAAGATGCCAAACAAATTGGTAACTGTGGGAAAACACACACTCCTTATGAAACACGGTCGATTAACTACGGTTGATGGGCGTGGCAATAGTCGATATAGGAGTTAAGAAACATGTTGGAAACATTGTTTGTGACAAAATTGTTCATCATTGTTTTCTTGTTTAATGATCAAAATTATCCCCTATTTGAAACGACCAAAGATGGTTATTTTATCTAGCTTCATATAAATAGATTTACTGTCTTAAAAAATCCATCATAAATTGTTAAAGTAGAATAGACTACTTCTTAAAGATCAAACCTTGCGAAAAGCACAGACCAGTAGATCGATAACATTTAAACTAGTTATTAAAAACCATCAAAGTCACCCATTCTAAAGTAGAAAGTCAGAAAACAAAACGGTGTTTCTTTATTCAAATAATGCCAGCTTTATACGTAATTACATTTAATATAAAATCGTTCTAATCAAATTTACTGTTTGACAAAAACAGTACCAGTAAAATGGTCTTCGCACAAATCACTCTAACTTTTTGCCGTGTTAAGCAGCTACAAGAATTTCATACTAAAGTTCTGTACCCAAAAAAGGTGTTTTATTTTCACGGTTTTTAATTAAACCCTTCACTTGTTTACCAAAGACGATAGTACTAAAGTATAGAAAAAGAAACATCCACACAAATGAATGTTCATTCTTGCACGAAAAGGTGGCCCGCTAATCGATTCATCCATAGCCTATTTGTGACAAATCCAAATGTCAAGAGATGCTATAAACAAAATGCTTTTATAAACGGAAGCAAGTTATCGTGTCGATGAGCACCAACAGTTGAAAAGTCTAACTTTATTGTCTGTCATGTCACTCTAACATTCACTCTCCTTATAAAAATCCGTAACCGTTGATCTATTTTGGAATGTATTACGTCAACCCCTTTATTTCTGATGGAAGATTTGAGCAGATTTTCCCCTTTTGCCCGATATCAGGTTAACATCTGCTGATCGATATCATCCCAGCTGGTAACCGTTGCGTGTGACGACAGTGCTTTTTTATGGTTCGGTTGTGGCAACCCGCAGCGGCTTCATGAAGCATTCCCGATTAAGTGGTTAGCTTTTTTTTAGCAGTAAACCTACTAGTAAAGGACTTGTAAAGGTGTTAGTTATGTTTTTATGTTATCGTGTATGTCATGTCACACGGAAATCTTAAAAACCCGCCATCAAGTAAAGGGCGATCAGGTTACGGCATGATTTCACAAGAGTCCACACAAGGTAGCACGCCTAGACATACCTTTCCTTAGAGTTGACAATCTTCTCGAATGTGGCAGTTAATTTGTCCGGGTTATCTGGTACGTAGCTTTTGATTTTGCAACGACTTTTCAAGGTCATCAGCTTTTGCCAGTGTTCTAAGCAAAATAGTTTCAGACTTACATTCAACTTGAATATTTTACAGGCGTTCTCCTCGCTGACATTTTCGTGTCATCGTTAGCTAGTATTTCCTATTAACTCGAACATAACCCGCCTATCTAGCTAATTCTCCTAAATTTCACATACACACACCGGTGACTTCATTTCACTAGACTAGGTGATAGGATAGCCTATTAGTTGAATAGACCTGACAGGTGACACCAATGGCATGCAGAAATGTCAACTCCGTAAGGGTGATCAACCCAAACGCGATTACATGAACATGCAAAACGCAGTCCAGATAGAGCGACAAACTTGAATTAGATCTTGAAGTTCATTTGCGTGTAAGCTAAATTGCACCGTCCTTTATGAAATTACCTCGAACTATAGTTTATAGTCTCAAAAGAGCTTATTCACTGATGTTAACGGGGTACACGTGTTAGAAGCAGCACTGATTCACATCAGTCCATTAGAATACAACTTGCCATAGTGCAATCGGACGAAAGCACGGTATATGTCAGTTTACGTTCATTAGGTGAAAAAACTTTTGTTGAAAGAAAAAATGTAAAAGACATAGGCGAACATATGTTTTCGATAATTCATCGTCAGGTCGATACAATCATATAAGGAGTTAACAGAGTTAGATCGGGATATCGATCAGACTTATTACCGCGTGCCAGGCAACCCATCAAAAGGGATCCGAGTTAGAAGACCTTGTACTGCCGAGGCGATTGGAATCAGGCTGCTTGACCCCGTATTATGTCATCAAAAACGGTTTGTTCAAACGCTGCACCTACCATGGCCACAAATCCACCGGATCGGTGGCCAACCTGCGCGGTCAAACCAATGGACAAGCGTGACGTAACCGACCAATCAAGACATCGCCAATTCGGCGGACCAGTAACCTAGTTTCTCTGTAATAAGTCTAATCGATATCTCGATCTAACTCTATTGACTCCTTATATAATTGTATCGGCCTGAAGATGAATTATCGGAAACATATGTTCGCCTATATGTCTTTGTTCTCATTATCGTAATGGGTATATTTGAAACGATGAAAAAATGTAAAGTTCTGTGATAAACTGTTGCTTCTCAGATCAAAACACCAGACTAACGTTTGCGGCAAGCAGGTTAACTCTGAAAGTGATTAAGACAAGAAATCCAAAGTAATGCACACACTTTTTCCTAATTAACGTTTTCAGAATGCTGTTCTTATTGTAATCACAGATGCAATGAGTTCAAAAGAGACTGACAAGAGACCGAACAACAAAAATAATCCACTGACTCTTGAAGTTCACATTGCGATCGCTTATGATGACCAATTCAAAACCAGCTCTCAGCTTTCAGGCTTAGAAATCCTCCAAAAACCGTAGGCTTGTGACTCCATGGTTTCCGACATTGGTCAGTTGTGTTTGGTCTGATACTCATGGAAACGAAGCAAAATGACTTTCGAGTGCACACAAAAATCAAGTTGAGGGCCGTTAACGCGGTTGAAAAGATGGTTGTTGCATGCATTACCTATCGATCGCATGAGGTCAGATTAACATTTCATGCTTTCGATATTATAGAAAATGTATCAATCGATGAATGCTATGATCTTACAGCTGATTCAATTGAATCGTGGGTTACAACAGGTTTTGGTTGTCCACATTTTGTTAACGACTAACACCATATTGAGGTGTGTATGGGATCCACAGGATATGCACAAACTGGAGGAAGTAGAGAAGATTTAAGTACATCTGAATCTGTGTTGGACTGTTTGGAAAGAAACGACAAGTCGGATGACCGTTCCAGTTCGACAGAAGTGAGAGAATGACAAACCACATCATATCACGCGTACAACAAACGCACTGCAAAATACACCAGAATATAGCTGGTCAGCATCAACAATGAGAAGTTGAGAGTGGTTACATTCTACTACAGTGATTCTAACGATCAAGTTATCTGGATAGTCGGTTTGATGTCTCAAACATATGGGTCATATCTGCACTTCAATTCAACTACCGATGACACAGTAAAAACAGACTCTGATAGGTTGTTCCAACTTGGACACACCCGAATGCCAAAACAGCGTTCTCTTCTAGTCAAACAACCTCTGTGCTGATTTAGCAAGACATCTCTGGGTTAATTAGTTTCACTGGACATAAGTATTTTGCTTAAAGGATGCTGGGGTTGATGGTGGAGCCTATAGACTAGAATCCAGTTTCTACTGATGTGTTGGTGGTGCATTGAGAACTGTCCCAATTCACGTAACCTATTCGCATAAGGTAGAAAGCGTAGCAATAGAACCGGTTTTGTTATCACACATTCTACATTCTTATTAAGAATAGTGTCCTTCACTAAGTTGAGATAACAATCGCGGATATTCTATTAAAGATGAGGATGCAGTAAAGAACTAACCACAATAGTGGAACAGTTTGAGTGAAATCGAGTACAAACAGTCTGATGGGTATTTCAAATACCGAACTGAATTTATTGGCCAGTTCTTGGTCTCTCTGACGTCCATCAGTTCACATATAACCGCATTAAACGAGAGCCGGTTGTTTGTAGCCTAGCGATGTACAAGATTTAAGTCCATCTCTAGTTGCATACTTTGTCCATTATGTGCCAACTTTTAGTGACGTCAGCATATAACGGTAACGGGAAATTGACAGGATGTGAGATTTCGAGCACAAATAGCATAAGAATCGGAGGTTCTGTTATGGAACCCGTGTGGCGCATCACTGACCGCACAATGTCAGTCTGAAAAAGCCTCATTCACTTTGACATTGAAGTGGCGATATTTGAGGTTTTCGATGAGTTACGGGAAAAGTGGATTTTCTATGTTATACTTACGAAGCTTCATGTACAGTGTTGAATGTTTTTCCTCGATTTTAAGTCTTAGAGACTTCTAGAGAAAATACACTAATTGACTCGCCTCCATCAGCTATGTTAGTCCTATTTTTCTGAGCAGCAAATAAATTGGTAGCACGCAAGACTCTCTTTCAAAATCCAAGTTGATTATCAGGCAACAGTGCAAATCAAGTGGGATGATTACGTGACTAATCATCAGTCAGGCAACCGGTAACAATGCACTGGATCTGTAATTAACGTGTTCAATGCGATCACTGCCTTTAAAGATAAGTGACAATATGTGAATCTTCCAGGGTTCTCGAAGCTTGTCTTCACGGAGCGATTGATTAGAGTTTTACAAAATGGCCTTTTTCATTTTTTAGGTATTTACGACATGTCTGTCGATGGGCCAGTTAGTCAAGTCACATTGCTGCATACAGAAAGCAAACCGAAAATACCTGAATCACTGCTTGTCCTCACATGTATGAAAACACACCTAACTTACGTTTACTGGCATCAGTTTGATCAAGTTAATCAGCATGTTCGTATACTGACATTTTTGGCTAACTTGGAATCGTAAAGAATGACCAGTATTCCCTAATCCGCTGTTCACAAATTTACATCACATTTATCTACGGTTTTTATTAACATATAATTGGTTTCATCTTCTGATACATAAGAAGTCCTGGGAGATTTTAATGTTACAGTTAAATCTGTTATGTCCTTAGAAGCCCCGAAAGCTTGACCATGGCAAATGTCCGTCAATCAAACTTGTCTCCGAGGCCTGTCCTCATTGGGATGACTGGTCATTAAGATTGCAGTCTAGATCGATTTCCACGTATGGTCAGTTGGTACATTCACTCAAATTCGCCAGCCATCACCCACTACAGTTTTGTCTGTTGTCGAACTCGTTACGGTAACCGTAGCAACCATGGATAGCTGATTGATTTTAACCGTGTACTCTATAAGACGTGCTTATGGCAAAGTCACGTATGCCGTTGAGGGTAAGCTTTCTTAACTTTGGGACAGAAGAATAACGGTTTGCGCCGTGCAAATTCGTTATTATAATAAAATGTAAGTCTTGAAGGCTAGATTTCCCCTGGGTTACGCGTCATTGGTAATACTGTCTTATCGATCATTCACGCTGTTTCATGCACATGACATACTGATTATAGATCGTTTTAATAAAATAGAGAGAAAGCAATGTAATACATAGATTTGCGAGTAGAGTAAACTTACTCCAAAATTTGGAAATCGCAGGCAAGACCTGAAAAGCATACAGTCGGGAATGGAACATTTGGCATATTCATCAAGCACACCTTCGGTATACCCATCACTCAAGCTCACTGCCGTGGCAGCCTCTGTTGGTACTGCGGACATGTCTTTGTATTCCTGGTTCGTAGCGATTGTTAATATTTATGCTTCGACGTTTGACTATCGATCGTGACAAAACTTAGTTAGTACAGATAAACTGATGAAATATAGAGACTTGAATAATTCGGATGTTAAACATCAAAAATACTTAAGTTTGACAGGTGATCTGAATGTGAACCGAACCGTTTGGATATCACTGAGGTTACACAGGGACTGTTAGAACTGAGTACCCGAAGGAGACAATTAGGGAATTTCGTATTGTTTAGAAGATAATGACGATCAGTAACAGCCTGTGAGGTCCAATTGGGACCTGAATAGTACAGGCCTATTTTGTTTCAGGCCATCAAGTGAATATTGCAGCGTTAGTCAGTGAACGACAATAATAGTCATAGTTGGCAAAGTGGAAGGTCGTAGAGCTTAGACGCCATTACCAAATCATCTTATCATAACAAACTGGATTTTAACTGATGGATGTATTGCTGCGTTGAGAATACTGGAGTATAACCCTTAGGTAATAGTATAGTGGCTATGTAAGAGATTGCTAACTATTATCTTGGATCAGGAGGACTACACAATTCACTTGATGAAAGTATTGAAAGAAGGTAACAAATGTTGAGTAAATGGTTTGTCCGTCTCAAAATGTTAGGCTCATCAATTGATCTACCAGTTGCAATTAACACTTTATGGTCAATAATTCAGACACACGAGTACTCCGGCGTTTTCAGTTAACAATGTAGTAGATATGCATGTACACATTTTACAGTATGATAAGTTTAGATGCTGGAACACAAAAGAATCATACAACAACGGAAGCAACAACAGAAATGGGCACAAATTTAAATGAGACAAAGGTTCTCACAACTTAGGTATCATTAAATTCCAATCCGCATCACTTCGTATGGTGGGTTTAACCATAATTAAGCTTCACCTTTTGGGCACTGACCAGACGACCAGTCACTCTCTACAAAACCGAATGATGATTTTGGAGTTCTAATTCCAAAAATCTCTGCCATATGCTGATCACAATGAGATCGATTTCGGCCTAACCCAGGTTGTATTGACAACGTGCAACGTGAACAGCAATAGAATGACATCCGCAAACGTTTCAAATCCATCGAAGCCTTGGTTGAGAGATTATCATGCCTACTGAAAAACTCACCTTGTCCACTCCAAAAAAGCGTCAGCTAACCGTATCGACGTTTACACGGTTTAAACTTCATACGTGTGATGTTTTGACCACACCAGTGACCGTCAGCAACCAACCACTGAACACCATCAGCATTAATAGGTCGTTTCCCATCCATATAAAAATCCACAAGTACAAAAGCAACTGCACTGTCTGGTCTTTAATATAAAGCTGATATGACATCACAGTTTATTTTGATCGAAATGGTCCAACTAAAAACTCATTTGTTGACAAGTGAGGTTACGTGAGACGTGCCCTGTTGATAAAATGTACCAAATGGAGTAATTGAGCACGAGATATCTGTGTCAAGGCGACTCATCAAATAAAGATATCCTAATAAGCATCACCTATCAGTGAAGACACAGTGTACGTTGGTTAGATTCCCCAGAAGGTTTAGTTTCTCTAAATTACAGACCACCACACCTGAAGAAGATTGTTTGTGTGGGTAGACACAGTCCACCTCTGTATGTTGGTCTGCACTAGATGCGGCTACAACGTTTAGAAAAGATTTTTGTATTTCATGATGCAGCTACAGTTTAAACCGTTGTAGTCGCAGCCAGTACAAATTCTTAGTCCGAGGTGGATCAGATCCATCTACATTGAAGAAGTGTGAACAAGTTGTACACAAATATTCAAAGTATTTTGTTCAAGCGTTGCATTTGCTCTGGTTTCAAATAGTTCCGATCGATGATGAGCTAAATAACGTGCGCGACCTACATGTTTAATCAAACTATCAATAATCAGGTGATCGTTATCTCGGTCGTTCCTCGCTTATTTTGATCAATATCCTTATCTGGCACATTGACCTCTCTACATAACTGTACTGGCCTGAAGATGAATAATCGAACATTTACAAGTTCGCCAAGTTGACTGTTTTCAACAACGGTCCATAAAAATTTAATTTGTTTGCATTATCGAGGGATCCTGGCGACAGTTCAGGGTTGCCTCAAATTGTTCGAGCTGAACTAACGTACGCTTATTTTGATTTATTTTTCCGTCTGGTTGTCACTTGTTCCAAGTCTGTAAAAACCAGATGGCGGCCGAAATTTATCGACCGCATCGTCACTCGATCTCAGAGAACACTGACACTGATTAATTGCTTAGGCTAGCTCGAGAACGCGCATACGCGTGCACGTGTGAGTCGTTTCCTGGTCGTTCCAGACAACGCAATATGAGAACGTCAATTTTAGTTACAGTAAGGGAACAATTTGTTTCGTGTTTGACGTCCCATCAGATGTGGGATATGCAATACTGACAGTGACCATCATTTCACGATGGGGGTATTCGTTGTGGATACGCTTTTTGTTTCTTTTGCCTTCACCATCCAGTTTCCCAAAATCCAGCGTTGTTCTTCTGGAATCAAGCAAGCAAACAAACAAATTGATCACGGTCGATTGTCGTAATAAGCTCAAGAGTAATCAAGCAAGTGGTGGCAAGGATATGCACTACTGACGACCTCTAACAAAAGAGAAACTCTAGTCTAGTGCTTCTTTTCGAAAGAGACTGACTGGAAAGTCTTTCTGAAAGTGAAGGCTGCTATCAGATGTGAGTGATGTTCAACCTGAAACTAGGAAATCATTTGTATCCTCTAACATTTTCCCGTGCATCAAAAGTGATTAACCTTCATTCAAATGCCGTTCGGCATTTTCGTATCGTTACATCCTGTTGCTCTCCATCTCAAGGAAATTGACTGGGAAAAGAAGCAGTGCTTCGACATAATTATCCATCAACGTAGATAATAGTCCGTTTAATTAAAAATGCACATGCATAAAGTTGTACTCACTTGACCAAACTTGCAGCCTCGTAATCGGTTTCCCTCTGCACCGACTGAGTTAACAAGATGAAGGGAACGGTTAGCTTTACTTAGACCGTGATGTGCAGAATATTTCTGACTCAATTCTTACACCTAAGCGTTTAGTTCTATCAAAACACAGCGGCATGGCTAACTTATAACATCCGAGCACAGACGCTGTGATAAGCTGTGATCTGTTGAAAGGAGTACACGGGTTTAGACGTACATCCCGTGACTACCACTGTACAGACGATACGTTAAACTTTCTTGAGCACTACGTGGGAATGAAGGTGGTATTATCACTTTTACTGTAAGAAAAATCAGAGTTCTGCGACTAGTCTTTATCGCTGAAGTAAGCTTCAGCGTACTCTACACCTTCCCCATTACGTTGTTGCGGCGGTGGATCCAGGTAGGAAAGCACTTCCCACAATCTTGTATTCCATGGTTATCGAATTTGCAGTGAACGGCTTGTAGAAACGATCCTTTCATATTTCCATCAGTCATTGTTTACTGTTAAAAGAGGACAGAAATCACAATGCGCGATATCAGACGAATAAGATGTTTGCTTGACAAGATTGCTTTCAGAATCGGCTACGAAGTCAAGCGTGAACTGCGACTTGTAAGTAGTCGCGTCTTTACGACTCAGTAATCGGCGACGCACTCCTGCTCTGGATCTACTCCGAGCTCAGGAATTTTACTAGTAGGCTGTACATCTGTGAACAGGTCTCATCAACAATGATGAGCTGGTAGACTTTGCTGGACTTACACTTACTGAAGCCAGGGGGGAATTTTCCGGTGAATTCGACACAGCACTGATTCTAACCGGTGGTCAAATCATGCGGTGCTGCCAAAGTAGACTTTCAGCTGAGACCAGGTTGGCGTTGGATTTGTTTTTTCGGCGGCTTAGTCATTTAGGTTCAGAGCAGATGAACGGGCGGTAGGTGATGTTCGGGTCGTCCATGACTGATACCTCAACGACAGTCACCTTTTTTATCAGTATAAGCTTTCAAGTAGCAAACTTTCTAGCCTTCAGTCTTGAAAACTACCGGAACCCAGTTACCGGAAAACGAGGTCAGTCCCGATAGATTACAAGCTCTTTCTGGCACTCGGGAGCGGTCGTGCAGCAAAGCCACATGCCAACCGTCTTCTAGACCGAGATTGGATAACCATTCTTAAAACCTTCGATCCAAGTCGAACTTATCCCTTCGAGCAGCCAGGGATACACTAAGCAATCTGAATTGTCGTTTCCAAGGTGTGGTGAAATGAAGCGCCAAACTTTAGCATTTCTACAGCAGGTCCATCATGACAGTGCTCGCCAAACTTTTGTTGTCTTCACGAACTGCAGCAAGGTGATGAAAGATGTCTATGTTGTAGCCGATGAAAACAAGCTGAAGAAAACCGCTGCTGTTTAGGGTGGTCGTTTAGGACATTTTTCATCGCTAAGCGGTGCACGTAATAGGCTGATCTTTAGGCAGCAACACATTGTGATCGAAATGCACGTTATGTAAGTCATTTTTCAGATCATCAGCCTTCCGGTGCCTTGATGTGCCCATTCAGAGCACACGAACAGCTTGACACTCATTTGCCACGCAGTGATATGTTTACAGACAATCATTAAAATGACTCACTCACGTCAATATAGGTATGGGTGTGTGAATGCCCCCAGGGAAACATGTCTCACTTAGTCGTTGCCTTAACAGCCTCAATCTGTGCTGCCATTCTTAGGCGAACAGGGCTTGACAACACTGGACGTGAAATGGGTCCTTGTAGACCATATCCTGTGCTTGAATTGACAATGAGTAAGAGAAGAAATGAGTAAACACCAGCTGACCGTCATGTTCCCACAGGCGGAGCATTCTTCAGCACGCATTTTACACAATCTAATTCCATTCATCATAAATATTTGCTATCGTCACAATAATGGAGATCTAAATTTTAAACCGGTAACTTGAGAAGCCGCTGCCGAGTTTATTCAAGTAGCTGTTAGCACTATGTGTGACTTTCGGATACTCATCACTTGACGGAACTATCGGCGCATATCGTTCAATTATGATCGACCGTTTCGGCAATTCAGATTAGATCCGACTGCGACTCCAACCAGGAACTACTGCTTTACCAGCTAACCTATAAAACCACCCCATGAACTCATCCCATCGTTGAAATTTCTGTGCTTGACGTCAGCTCGTTGCTTAGTTATCAAACCGTTGGCTGCCTAAGAGTGCGCTATTCCTGTATTTGACTTTAGTCCGTCGGAGGCCCAGATTTTTCCTTCAAGTCAAGAAACCTACCACTCTGTTTGTTAGTATTACAAATGACCATTGCCTGTTTATGAGTTTAAAAAATTTGTTATTACTCCCGAAGCTCAAACGGAACGGATATGAAAGGACATACTGTGCGCTGTGCTGATTCTCATTGTATGAAGCTTGCATTCAGCTGGCGCACAGCAAACAGGTTGAGTACATTCTGGTGCTGTGCATGAGGTCTGTCTAGTGGTTCTGTTAAAAAAAGTACACGTTTAACTGTTTTGTAAGTAGTGGTGTTCAAATGGAGGTAACGTTACAGCGAAGGCGGTCATGTTACGGAGGTTTAGCCTGATTGTTTTTCGTACACCACGAATCGATTAAATAGAAATGTGACATTAATAAGGAATTGGAATGTGGTACCACTACTGAATTTTAACTGTAACAGGCTGACTTGTCCTCCCTACAACTGTTGGTGCTCATTAAGACGGAAACGGAAAACAGACACAAGGGACAGTAGTGTAACTCTCAACCGTGATGGCATGAGTACCCACTAACAAATAATGATATTTCGGTGATAGTCAATGAAAAGGTTAAGTCAAATGGTTTGGATCTTTGTTGTTGGGATTGGTGCTACAAACTTAATGTGGTAGCGTCCATCGGGACCATGTCCTGTCATGTGCACTTCTGTGATGTTTTTAGTTCCAAGCCGGGTCCAAACGCGTCATACCCGCTTGTGCATCGATCGATGGAATCATAACCAGTTGGTGCATTCCAATTGGCCGAGTGACGACCATGTGCGCACGTGCTTTCGGATGTGGAAAAGGGTTTTGGTGAATGTGTAAGCGCGTATGTGCAGCCTCACCAAACGGCTTGCACATGATCCGCCGAGTGAAAGGGTGAGAAAACGGCTACAAAGCCTCCCGCCGGCTGAGATTACGGCCAGACAGTGACCACAAGTTGATCAGGAAAACCTACTGATTGCCCAGATTTAGTCTTGTGTGAACTTGTTTCAGGTAGTGTACGAGTCGGTTGGGGTAGATTCCTCCAGTGGTCGTGCTGGAATGTGGCGGTTAGCCGAAGTCTAACGTCTATTATTGGTTCGAGCAACTCAAAGCACTATAGGGTCCATTCATGCTGGTGTAGGGATTTGCGGTGTTTATTACAACGGACAGATAAATGCAAACATTTAATCGATTTGTAAATAAGCTGGTGTGTTTACTTTGTAATCGTGGTGATTGATAAGTTAACTTGGACATGAAATAGTGCAAGCTACTTACCTAGTTTTCTGGGTCAAGAAGGTTTGCATCGTCCAAATGGGTTAGTAACTGGCCAGGCAAACGAAGGTTGATCCCACGGATAAATTGTGATGGACAGCAATAACTATCATCTCGAAGAGTTGCGCAAGCCAAGAAACACAAGTGGTAGTTGATCAAACGAAGTTGCTGATTCCAGTTTGGCAATCATAGCAGGTTTTTTTAATGCCCGGCGAACCGTTCTAACCATTCCGTTGGATTGTGGATGGTACGCTATGGTACGAATCCGTTGAATCCCATGGAGACGTGTGAGTTGTTCAAATAAATAAGACTGGAACTGGGATCCACGGCCCGTAGTTATAGTGGATGGTATGTCAAGGCGTGAAACCCGTCCGACTATGAATGCTGTCGCCAGGGTTTTAGTAGTGGTAACACAGATCGGAAAAACTCCTGGCAACCGAGTGGGTATATGTGAGGAGGCATCGAAAACCTTTCGATGGTGACAAGGGTCCAACAACGTCAACGTGCACGTGTTTAAAACGTTCATCAGGAGACGCAAATAATCCAACCAGAGTGACGATATGAGGAAGGAACTTTGATTGTTGACAAGCCAAGCAGTAGTGCGTCCAGTGACCAACATCCTTGTTCATGCCGAAACAAATGAATCGTTCAGAACAAAGTCTTTTGAATGCTTTGACTCCTGGATGTGATGTGTTGTGAAGGGCATCGAAAACAGTTTTCCACAGTTTTGGTAGAACGACAGGTCTCGAGGATCCTGTAAAAAAAGCAGTTAGGTAATACACCCCGATTTGTTATTTAATGACCTTGTGTTTACCGGTGTAAGGATCGTTAGCTTGAAGTTAAGCTATATAAAGAAATCGACGGAGGTATCAAACGGAATGTACACCAGTTGGACTCTCGATTGAGTATCGACTATAGCATTTATTTCTCCCTTGACATATCGGAGGTTCGATGTGTACAAAGAAGTGTCATTCAAGTGAGGTAACTTCCGTGGTGAATAGTGATCAGGTTTGGCCGAGAGGGCTTGTGGTCGGTAAAAACACAAAGGTTACGTCCTTCAACAAAATGACGGGAATGTTTAATAGTCAAATAGATTGTCAATAATTCACAGCTGAACGTACTGTAACGATTTTGTGCTGGTTGCAAAGATTTTGAGAAAAACGAGACAGGTTGTCACTTGTTGTCAACCTATTGGTGATTTACAACTACAACAGCCAAAGTTGACGTATCAATAGTGATGCTGATGGGAGCGGTGGTTTTCAAGTGATGAATAGGTATTATTTGTGTAGTCATCTGCTTTAATGAGTTAAACGGTTGATGTCTCAGATAATTCAAAAATTTTATTCCGTTTTAAACTCAACAAATCAGCAAATAACTTCAATGTTTCAGCGAGGTTAGGTAGGAAACGGCGGTTATAGCCAACCAGGCCAATAGAACAACTAAACTGACATACCGAAGGGGGTTGAGGAAAATCTGTGATAGCGGCCACTTTGACGACAAGCGGATGTAATCCAGTTGAGTTGATATGATGTTACAGGATGTCCAGTAATGAGACTCCAAACTGACATTTACGAGGATTGATAACAATATCAAGATCAATTAAGCGCTGGAAAACTTGAAACAAGTGTGTGCGATGTTCGTTGGAGCCGGATATGCCAACTAAAATAGCATCGATGTATGGGTGAGCGGAATCCAAGCCACATAACACTTCACTGATTAGACGTTGAAGGGTTTGCGTTGCATTCCTTAGCCTAAAGGGTATTAGCAAAAATTCAAACAATCCAAGTGGCATCGTGACTTAAGTTTTTGAAGTGTCTTCCTCTGCCACAGGAGTTTGATGATAAGCCCGTATCAGGTCAACTTTAGATAATATGGTTTTGCCGTGCAGATCGAATGTGATACCCTGAATGTGTGGAACAAGATATCCATCTACAACAGTGACTTGGTTTACAACTCTATAGTCTCCACATGGAAACTAGTCATTGAATTAATCACTAAAAACCATGTGAATTGACAAAGACCATGGACACTTTGAAAGTTGAATAATCCCAAACTGGAGCATATGATCAACTTCTTTACGGGCGATGGCGAGTTTATCAGGTGCCAAACGTCTCCTACTACTACTGGTGGATTACGAGTTGAGATGTGACGAAGCGTTTTGCGCTTGATAGGCGACTGTTGAAAATTAAGATTAATTATTAAAGCAGATTTGACACGCAATGTGGTATATACTGGGTGAGCTTCATCAAGTGCAGCTAATAGACAGAACAAATCGATGTTTGTCAGTTTACCTGTGACGGTCAGGGTGGTGGTTGGGTCAGGCAAGCGATGGTGCTTCCTGTCTATTACGAGACCGAGGTTGCTTCAAAAATCTGCTCCCAATATTGCGAATTGTATATCAACAATGAGAAATATCCATCTTCAAATACGTCTCAACCTGAAGGACATTGTGTTAGAACGTTGACCGTAAGTCGAATGGAAAGAACCGTTGGCAGCCTTGATTTTTGGAACACGATAGGATGTCATTCCGTCGTGTGGTGCACTAGGAGGGAAATTAATTTCAGCCGGTCGATCAGTAGGGAATTGGTGACCACTTTGTTTACCAAGTATAAATAACAGGCGATTTGACGTCTATAAATCAGCTGAATTCGTCTCAGAACTGACGTTGTCGTTTCCCACATGGTTGGACATCGGAGAGAAAAAACTTTGGGTGCTGCGAAGTCTTGCACTAGCACCAAATTTCCGAATGTAAAAGCTTATTCCATCTGGCGAACGAGTTTTAGCTGGGGATTTATTCAACGATCGGCTACATGAACGAGGATAAGCCGTTGGTTGTGAGTGTGATTAGGACAAGTGCATTGTCCACTGATACAGCTGAAGCTGGATTTATCAAATATTCCGTTACTGTTCACGGATCAAGGACATAAACGATGTTGTTTTCGAGGAACTAGATGCTAAATGCATGAATCCAGTGGTATTGTTAGTTGGCATGGCTTCGACGACCTTATCCGCCGATGAAGCCAGGCTGTCCAAACTCTGATCGGGAACAAGCGGAAGTGCTACTTACATTGGACTCCGTAGACTTTGATGAAACAACTGCTCCAGTAAACATTAGTCTGTGTCACCCAGCAAAGTTTGCATACGATGCGGGAGTTTTGAGGGACGACGGTCACCGAACTGCACACCATTAAGAAATTGGTGTTCCATTTAAAGGTTCCTGTTCCAGAACTCCATATAGAGTAATTGCGTCCGGCTTGGCAGTAATATCCCCGAGTTCGTGCATAGCTTCTAGTTGAAATTCAGCAACTACGTAATCAAACATAGTGGTCTGTTTGGTAATACGATTTTTGCGAAAAATGAATTCAATATAGAGGAATCATGAGGTTGTGTCTGACTGCCAGAAAATAGACAGTTTCACTAACAGTGGTAACACGTATGGGTCCTCAAACGTTGCTGTCGTCGGTGACATGCTGGTCCATGTTTAGCGATGGACGGATAACGGGTAATGATACAAACTGAACGCCAGATAAATGTTACATGAACAGATGCCAAACTGATTTCGCATTGCAAATATGAAGTGAAAATTTGATCCAAAATCAGTTCACGGCACCAATTCGGTTTTCCATTCGTGTCTGAAAATTGTGTCAATTGCATCTTTTGCTTTTGCTTACACCACTAAATATCAGAGAACCGGGTCTGTAGTGACCAACGGTCATGTGGCTTCTCTACGAATCCCGGTTGCAACCGTGCCTTTCTTGCATATCTGTCGTGTACGCATAATTCTATGTACGCTTGCCATAGGAGGCCTGATATGAACTCGGTGCCAATTTCTTCAGTCGTGCAATTAATTGCACACAACGAACGCTGGTCATTGTCCTAACGACTCAAGGTTGCTTAACCTGGACCTTTTCTACTGTTGTTCAGCCCACTCGAAGGTTCTACGCACTTTTCGTTTGGTGTGCCTTTGAGTGTCGCGAAATAGGTCACCTTGCGTTCGTTTCATCTCTCCTCTTGGTTGCTGCCATTGGTCCCAGACTAGACTAAAGCTAACTGTACATCACGCTTCCGAACATTGCTGAAAATGTTCGGCTTGTTTACAAACGCCAGCTCGTTCTTTTAGTTCGACGTCTGTTGGGGTTACATTTCGCTTGGTCTTCAGGAAAGACGTTCTAAATTGTCAGTGGACGAGGTTCTGCAGCATACCAACCAGTCCGCCATATATCCGTCAGTCCAAACCGCAACCTTGGCGACAATTGTTGTGTATATGACTGAGGTTCAGAATGTCTCAAAAAACGTATATGGACGGTTCATGAATGTGAGTTGTTTTGGACTTTCGAACCGACGGGAAAGTAATCTCGTGCACGTAGCATGTTGTTACCAGATTTTGCATTCTACCAATGTTTTCATGTGTTCCAATTTTAATCGCCACGCAAAACCAATAGATAATAACGGCTGATGAACCTGATAAAAGCATTTGAAAAAGCAACTCGTGCAACTACACGTCTAAAACCCCATATGTATGGAGTATACGATCCTCTGATTCTGTAGCACACGATTTCTATATGCATTACCACCCTAAAACTGAGGTCAGCAGAGTATTCTGTGGTTGGGAATGCGAAACCGGTGATGTAGTGAGGAATTCCATACTATGACCTTTAATGTTCATTTTGTTCACCCACCCCATACTGAAGTAAGTTGATGACTTGGAAATGCGATACATAATGGACATCATAACAGATAATGGGAAGCAGCCAGAAGAGTAGAACTTCCCGTAGCAGAAAGCTTTAAAACACCGGCTCATGTAAATGAGAGTGTAACAGGTAAAAAGTTTTCTTTTAGCAGCTAAAGGCTTCGTATCGTTAGTTGTGAATGAACCCAGAACGATAGTCTCTAACGACCCCAGTCTGGCTCTAAAACTGAGCATCGGCGATGAACAACTCTAGCGAATCGCTTGAACTTCTTATCAAGATGCTTTAGACACTTTTATCTGAATAGCTTTTTATATCAACGGTGAACTTCTTTGTGCATCTTTACCCTGGGATAAATACTCTGGTAACTTGTCGGAGACGTAGGTTGCATTAGACGAACATGGTTCAGTATCGTAACTGGCAAGGTTGGTTATGCTGAGAAACTTACTGACGTCCTTTCGTCATATAGGAGATGACCGAGACACTGCACTTGAGATCTTTCATCAGTACAGATTTATTTGTATTTAACTTAACTCACCACCCCACGAGTAACTAGTTGAAGCTATGATATTTAATTAATTACCTGACATTCGGGCAGTACACATTCGACGTCTGAATGTAACCATTCTGCAATAGACCGTCGGAGTCTGTCACGACACTATAAACTGTGGACAAATTCCAGCGCGATAACAGGAAAATCGTTGATGTAAAGTTGTTTCCGACCATTCATCAGCACTGTTTGTCAGTCCTTGCCCGATACATGCCAAGGTATTATGCTCATCGAATTTCCAACGCGATCGTCAATCATTCCATAATTTTCCATCAACTTTCCACATGACACTCCTAGGATTTATAAGGTTTATCAGACGGGTACGGAGTTCAGGGAGCTGAGATTGTTAGGGCGCAGCTGGATCTGCGGTAGGAAGATTTCGAAAGGAAAGAGAAGTTGGTGGATGGTTTTCGTTTTGGAAAGTCAGAAATAGCGACATCGCGAATCATAAATGTGAGACGAAATGGAAAACCCAACCACAGTCAGCCAAGCACGTTAGAGGCGTCTTTCATTATGTGGAAAACAATAGCGGACTAACAATCGGCAGGGAGTTGAGCATGCGTTCACTATACTGGAATGATCCGGATATGCAAGTTGTCTGAAGACTGGGTTTAGCCTTCTAATTGCGTGCGTCAAGTCTGAGCTGGAAAGCATCCACTGATGATCCCGCTACGATAGATTCTGGTAGGTCATTTTAGCTTGGACTCACTTGGATGCCGAGCAGGCTTTCTATTGTAGCGTCTTGTACAGCATTTTGTGTTGCATAATTCTCGTTGTTTTTCGCATTTTTCACCTTCTTCAAATTCACATGTACACTCGTTTAAATCATGTGAGTTGATTCATTGAACAATACAAAAAAAAATTGGTTTCCAAGGTCGCGAGCCCTGTGTACTCTCTCTGCGTTCAGTGTCGCGTGCGCTCAGATATTTGGGAAAGTTAACGGCTAACGGAATCCGCATTTATTTCAGCACATATTGTAAGCTCATCGGTCGTCGGAATCATCTTCGTTGTGACCTCTAAAGTTACCTGGGAGCTATACGACGGATCGTATCTACTGGATACTTCATTCAGTGTGGTGGAACTCTAAACGACGCACCTTCACGAACTACTGTGAGTCAGTTGTTTCCGCTTTTTATCACTTTTTGATTTCGTGTCTACACTTGAACTATATATAACGTTTAGATCCACTACACTATGTCATCCGGATGGCTTGGCTCATGCCCTAATTTCGGCAACTTGTTCTGATATGGCTGTCTGGCAAGGTAAAGGTTTGTTTTATAACGAGTAGTGAGGTTGATGGAGGATTTCCTATGCGGTAGCGATAGTGCATTGGGATCCGTCCAAGGTTAAGTAACATATCTAGACAAGGTAACGCACCTAGTGTCGTAACCCACTTTTTAGTACTGTGTCATACCTTCTGAATAAGAGCGCTTTTTTTCACAAGTTGCAGACCTGTACGGAACTAGCCATATACAAAGGTACAAACACAAGCAGTCAGCTCAGAAACGCGGTCACCGAATAGCTCATTATAAGCAATCCCGACCTAGGCTGAGCAGGAGCATCAAGGAGAGAAGACGCGCGCACGGGTAGTGCATTGTAAGATCGATTTAATTCAGACAAATAGTGTTCATCTTGTAGAAAGACACCTGATGTAAGTTGTATGTAACAATAAGTAAAATATGAAAATATGCACAATAATGTGTAAACCACAATCTTGGATATTGAGACCAAGATGCAGTACAGTCGGGAAATAATCTGACTTTTCCTATCAACTTTAACCAAACTATTGTAGAGTCGTCTTTGTTTTAAAATACGACCAATATAGATCAGTATGAACAACAACAATTTCAGCTTTCTAAAACTTGTATTCCTCCAGTGAAACATTTGAAAGAAGCATGGTATTTGAGCAATGAAATTTGGTTTACATATGCACCCATTTGTTCTCATGTTCCTTGGCACTTACCGACCAAACTGTTAAACCAAATCACAACATCATATATAAAAATTTAACCGTCAGTTTTTCAGACTTGGCAACCAACAAAAGTAACTGTTTGGTACATGGATCACACAGAATCTGCGTTTCTACTTGACGACTACATGTGCCCGCAAAACCCGACTGTTTGTTTGACACAGCGGCAAGTTGATTGCTGTCGGGGTACACGGTCATATGTTGTGTACTTGAAAGTGTTCTTATCGCTTTCATGTTCTCTCTGAATATCCGTGTTGTGAAAAACACCAGATAACAACTTCAGATTAGCATTTGCTTTCCGACAATTTAAAGTGAAGATGTACAGTTCAATGTGGAACGGTGCAAATGATAATTTGTCCACGACGTTTTGAGTTGGTAGCAATAAATTTGGGAAATAAGTAGTCCAGCATATTCTGTGATACTAGCATTACTTCCAATTTGTCATCAAGGCTTGCCAACATTTGTTAGAACCAAATCAGAAAGATAAATAGGCTATGCATCTGGCGAAACCAATGTGAAACCCGTTTAATTTCTTCCAAACTATGAGCTGAACATCACGGGAAATTGTACAGCACACATTCTGACTGTTCAGGGTTGTGAAAGATTGTTGGGCTTGACTCTGTTTTACTACAGATCTATACAGTCAGTGATTCATATGGGCCTCCATAGACTGGTGTTGCCTGACCAGAAACATATTGCCACCTTCTCTAGGTGTGCGAGCACAGCCGCTGACAAAAGGTTAGTGCAGTTGGGTACGTGAGCTTTACAATATAAATTACGCCGGTTGAACTAAACCTGCGACGATGAATTTTTGTAAGACAGTAGCAAAAGAAGTCAGGGCTGCAAGAGATAAGGAACAGTAAAATTGGGTAACAACGGAATAGTACCCTTACATGAAAATTTAGATCTTGCCCAGTTATTGGGTGTTCGAAAGTATAACGTACTTTAATTCGAATTCGGGAGTGAGACGTCCGGCAACAAGTGATGCCCACCTTCGTGTCGACACATTCTATTGTCCTTTTTGGTAGGCTGTTGTAGAAGATGCGCAAAAACCACAAATCTTCACGTTTGTTGTGCTTAGTTAACGTTTGTTACGCAATTGTACATCTGAAATGTCTCCCTTCGACCAGGGTCTGACAGCCTCCTTATGGTTGAAATTTGGCCCATGCGGAGATCATCAAAAATTCTACTGATGAGATCGTACTGAGGAATTGGAAAACCGTTGCAGCTGTGTGTCTGCGACTACTGTTACGTGTCACAGTCACAGGATATATCGGTAGGGCTGGAGTGCTTCTCGCTGTTGCGAAGAGCAGAAGCCCACAATTTATGCCCAAATTATTCTCCGTGGCCATCAGCTGTTCAACAAAATATAGAGTCCCAGGTTACCTCCATAAAAGCAACTCAAACCCACAAGTCTTCTATTTCCAAGTTTGGGTGGAGGTTGAATCACACGTGGGTGGAATCTGCCACTGCAGCGTCGCCAGACCAACCGGGATTCGAAGCTTTCAACGACTGAGATTTATTTTCAACGGTAGGCTTCACAAACAGTCTTCGAATTCGAGATGTTTATTTTTGTTCAATATAGAACTGACAGATTCCTTTCGTAAGTGACATTCAAGTAGACCAATATAAACGCGTCCTCGTAGTATTTGCACCCAGACGACTGTGTGTGTTTCCATGAAGAGGTGGTTTATGTATTGCACTGGCTTACGTCTACTGCAGAATACGAAACATTTTACCAGTCGAGTATCTCGATCAGACGTCGCAGAATGTCCGCCGAATTGCCCAATCGGTTTATTCGAACACCATTGATAGTTCATAGCATAACTTAGTGATTCATTTTTAGATTTTTGTTAATTTTTCTAAATTTTCCACAACCTCTTTTATAGAATAACACATCCATTGTGGATTCAATCAATATTCTTTTGGTCACGTTGTCTAAATTAGTGGGAATACTGCTGGCATAATGTCATTGGATTCCAAGGCAAGCTAAGTGCATATTGATTGCTATATCATCGGTCTAGAACTGTGGCTCAAGCTTAATTGGATACTCACCATTCACTTTAGTTAGACAGTAAAGTTTCGGATCGTTCCAATGGCTCCATCATGGTTTACCAAACAAAGTAGGTAAACTGAAATTACATCAAACTTATGTGCGTCCAAAACCTGGACCCTGTTTGTAGTTTAATTAAAAATAATATATTGATTATTCGGTTAAAAATGTAAAAGTGTAATCGCCTTGCCAAATCTTGATGTTGTAGCCCTGGCACATTCACGACGAAGCATGTTGGTTTGCTCATGCACTTGACTGGATTGTGTTTTTGGTGATGTTTCTAAACTAAATGACACATAGATAACATTATGATAACGTCTAAGGCTTGATTCCACACAACAACAACAAATTTGTAATGGAACATGTTGTGGAAATAGAGCTGAGATTCACGAAATGAACAGACGGCTAATTGGTCAAACGGTGTCCAATTCCTATTTTTAGCAGCTGACTGTCTAGATAACAGATTACAGGCTTGAAAAGGATAACAGAATTTTGGTGGGTGGTAGGTCAGTGTGTTGTTGACGTCTGATTCTAGATGGAATTCAACCTATGGACACCAGATCGTAGATTGGTATCAAATAGGTGGACTTCAAATAGAAATTAGTTATTGAAACGTAAACAGCATCATAAGTGTGTGTGTGAGTTGGCGCCGTTGTTTTCTGCATCGATCAGTAGAGTTCAGAAGCTAAACTGTGTGTGGTAAAAAATAAGTTAGCTCGCTTATTGTACTCAGGATGACGACTAGGTGTTTCTGTACCACGACATTAAAACATGCGTGTACTCGGGAGGTCATAAGAGAAATAGAGAAAGAAGTTGGATTTGAAAACGGTTGTGTTGGCTGATCGACCCAAGCAATTAAGTGTTGTTATCCGGTCTGGGTTCGTGTGACAAGTGCATTAATATCAAGGGAAAGTATTTATTTGAGAATCACGGAGGGTCATATAAATTTATACAAAGTTGCGTGATACGCCATTGATAAACAGTCACATTGTTGACTTTGTTAAATGGTAGTTCAGATGGTACGTCTTTATTTTCAAGATGATATATCAGATAAACCTAAAAGTCTCACTTACAGGATCACGGTTACATTAACTTTGCGTCACCGTGACAAATGATAGTCTCAAGAATGAGACTATATCAGGGATTCTGGAGTCGTTGTCCTCGGATATTTGCGTTAACTCGCGCATATTGGATGACGTCAACATGCAAACTGTCAAGGGGGTCTGATTAAGTTCAGTCACCGAAAACCTAAGAAGGTATAGATTTAGAGAGTTATATCATCCACCAGGAAACACAACACATTGTTTTCAAAGCTTTGAACTCCTTGTCGAGTTCTCAGTTCATTGATGTAAATTACTCACCAGCCAATCCGTAGCTTAACATAAAGAAGTGAAAAGAATCACTGATAATTGAGGCATTGTTGGTCGTGAACCGTGCTGCAGCCGACCTCTGGCTAGATACGTTAGAGGATATGGAACCTAACTAATTTTAGTGGCATTAAACTCTTGTTAGTTGACTGAGTTTTTCGTAATATAACAACAAATAATGATGCAGAACACAGAGGGTTGCTCTGTAGGTGTAAGTACCCTGAAGTGAAATGGTGAGGAAGGATGTGTGGGTTGACAAAGAAATCTTGTTTCTGAGCTTGTTTTTCTACCAGCGAGAGCCTTTTCTGTTTGTATTAACTACAGGTGTATTGCTGCCGTCGATTATTGGCGAAGTTAGTAGCAAATATTACAACGTAAACAGGTGTACAGACTTTAACAGTTTTGTTCGCATGCATTCAGAAAACAACTGTCACAACTCAGACTCTATACGAATAGGGCCAAACTCAATTCATCTGAGTAGGCAACGAAGAAGATAATCCTCTACATCCGAGTCCGTATCTTGGTGGCCTATTGTTACAAGCAAAAATAAAGTCTCAAATTGTGATATCGACTTCTTGCATGGTATTCGCGTATAGTGTGTGTTACTTTATCCGATTCGTAACCAGTCCACTGCATTTGTTATTAACAATTTAAAGTGTCCCAATTGTGGTTATATTGCTAGACAAAAATTCATTAATCGAACCACCAAAGCAAAGGTTCAATTATGTTCGGTGTTACACTATGAGTAATACGTTTAACCATTCTACTGTAGTCATTTTTTCCATAATTGTTGTCATTTTACCACATTTAAAAATCTCACATCTCTTTCAAGGTTTTTTCGCGATACCAGTAATGATCTGCTTAATACTCATAGGTTAAAATCGACATATCTGCATCTAGTTTTTAGTTTACTCACAAAGACTGTTTTTATGCGATTTGAAAACCTATTCCGGTTTTCATAATATCCATTTCTGAGGACGCGAATATCTTTTGTTTCGATGGTATAATCATGGGAATTTTCAGAGAAGTTTTCACTAAGATCCAACAAGTGTATGTTGGTCTAATTTGGAGCCATACCTCGGACAAGCTGTAGAGTGAAGTTCATAATAATCGTGAAGTACGTACAATACGATTCTCAATATGACATGATGAACAAGATAGCAGGCTGTCCTTCTCAGCATGCGTTAACCAACACCCATAATCATTCTGAGGCTAGTGAGGGGAACTACTGACCTTAACCAGAGACCTTTAAGACATGGTTCAACAGCGTGATTCTGACTCGGCGTTGCAGATGTCTAGAGTGTATCCTGAATGACACGATATTACACGAGACCCAATGAGTAGACTGGTAGGTTAGTGCCCCCATAATCGTCCGTCGACCAAAGCGAGAGATGAGCGTGGGTGCACGAATGCCTGCGAAGTGTGGATGTCTTTCTGTCCTGTTCTCATCGGGATACACACTTCCTGCGTACTGTACATGAGTGCGCGCACCGTCCAAATGATCTTATATGTACTGTATCTACCATTTTCTTCTTCTTCGACAGTAGTTTGAGAAAACCGGCAAGATGTCGTGATACTAGGGGTGCTCCAAAAACCCTCAACTGTTGTTTTAGTCAATGGCAGAGCGCAGGTTGAAACCTACTGTATTCACTGAATGTTTCAAGTTGTTAACATCTGTAAGTTAAAAGTTCGCAGAGCGTAACGTACAAACTACCTGTCTTGGTCCAATTAGGATGACAGAATTACTGGAATCGATGAGCATACTGTAGATAAAATCGCAGGCATGTTGCAAAAAGTGAGTGCAGTGCGGAAACTTAGGGCGAGTTTGTTTTAGTGTGGATAGTTGCCGGATCAGTTTCTTCGATTCAGTTCAAGCCAACCAATTGTTTTGTGCTCATTATCAGGTCTATACCTGGAAGACAGCTTAGTAAGCAGTAAAATCACCTGGGCTATGCGTCACATATAAAGAGGAACTATCGAATAAGGGTAACGTTAGATCTCAATTAAGCTACAAATGACTCGATCAAAATAGAACGTTGTATAATTGTCAGAATGTAGATGAACCGATTCCTGAATGTTGGAAGGCAACATCGAATCCCACACATGGAAGGTCACCGGTTTGTGTTCAACAGAGTTGACATTTTACCAATATATTATCAGCACAGACAGTAGGAAACTTATCGGGTTAAACAAAAGTGATCAGATGGATTATTTGACGAAAAGTTAATTAATGAGAAGGAAAATTAGCGAAAACATTCATGAGGTATTGGAAAGATCAATTCATGATTATGCATGTTGATACAAAGTCGTAGCACATGCTGTGAACACCTAAAACAAATGTGGCACTGATCGAACGGATGGCAAATAGAGTAAGTAGAATAGCAATTGAACTGAACGCGAACCAGTAAGAATAATAAAATTTTATAATCTATTGATTAACATCGGAAGAAGTAAGTGCATACTATGGACGCGTAACGAAATACGGCATAACGTGTGTTAATAAATAGTTTCTAACACCATATTACGGGGACTCACTGACTATAAGAACTTAGAGCAGTTTTGACTAAAATTAGGTTGATACAGGGGAACGCGATAGATTCAAGCAGAAGAAAGACTATGGGATAATGCCGTGGTCGTATCGTGCGCGAATGGTGAGCTTGCATGCACTCTGTTATGACTGTTTCTCGGCCATCCTTGTGGGGTTCCTTCACATAAGCGGAGACGGGCTACAGGCCTGTGAATATGCGGTCACTCGAATGTTGAGTAAAAACTCGCGGGGGCCAAGCTACCTGTACATGGACGGTTGCGACCTTAGCCTTTGGTCTACATGTGTGGCCCTGGCCAAGGGCACCAGAGGTGTGAGCAACGTTTGTTTATTCCGGTGTTTGATGGACTTCGACTAACGCCAATCGGAGTGCTACGGGACGATCCAATAATAACGGGTTCACGTAAAACGGCTTTTCAAATGTAGCCGAAACGTCGTCGCGAGTGTCTGGGGCCTCGGCCGTAGAAGTGGAGTCGAAATACAGTACCCTTTGTTGTGAGTTACTCGACCTAAACTACAAGCAGATCCATACTGACGGATACATCCTTCAATATTTTCTGAGTCACCCGAAGCTCTGCCTGTTTGAAGTCACGACCATCTGTTGTTTTGAAATAACAAATTGTTTTCGTCTCGTGATCCTACTGTGATAATTATGTTTAATTTGTCCGTCTATTTTTAATATCTTTCTCTCTAGCGTTGAGTTCACTGCGAACAAAATGAATTACACTCCATTCTCATGCGTACAATGCATGTGTTTTTGGCGGACTTTCATAGTTTGACGTTCACGTAAATAAGTTGTGTACTGTTCACAATGGATAACAGATTTCATATTTTGTCGGAATTTTAAACCGATCCGTTTGAAACTGTAATTCATATCAACTAAATACCCGTCCACTTATCTGAAGTTCACATCCTCAACACTGTCATGATTCAAAAGTTGGTTCGTGTACAGAGATCTTATGTAATCTGACTTTGTCAAATAACTCGTGCTTTTTCGTACACGTATGGCTGACAGAGAGCCATAACAAAACCAGAATTCCGTAGGATCGACAACTGTTCCCTTCATCCTGTTTACCTGATCGGATTATAGATGTAACTATGACCGTTTGCTCGTGCACACGTACACGCATACACAGCCATCCGCCGTCACTTACAATACGGTCGCCTGCATTTGTCAGTACTACAGGCAACATGCACACAATCTCATCGGTTAGCTCGAGCAGCGTTCCGCCTGAATAATCCCATCGAAAACAGCCAAACATGCACAAGCATGTGGGACAAGGGGTCGATACAACCAGAACTAGTTTCACTGATTTAGAATAACACGAAAGTTCACTCGTAGTTAGTCGCACGCAGTTGGCACCACGAATCTGCTTGGGATAGTCAGTCTGCTAACACTCATTCGGCGCCGAACCCTCAACCAGAAAACATCAAACACGGGTGTTGTTCAAATTCCTGCCACAAATTTACAATTGGAATAAATAATGAAGTAAAAAGAGAAATGCATCCTGAAACACAATTATAAATCCACCATGTTTTCCCAAGTTAATAACGTCAGACTGTTGTCAACATTGCTATTTTCGGTGCACAATAACTTAAGACTAGGATTCTAATGAAGTGGTCAAGTGAACGGTCACAAACGATCGCAATAAATTTAAATGGTCAACATAAGTTACTGTGGTACCGTCAGGTCGACATGCTTGCTCAGCACTAGCTGATACCCTACGAATCAGGTGCTCTGAAAACTAAATATGCGACATCACTGAGACGAGGTTGCAGCTGATGGGCTGCGTTGCCAATAATCCAGACGTGAACCAATTGTCACGTGACTAAGCCCATGGGATTAGCATTAAATATTGTCTTTGAAATGTATATGTTATGGTACGAAGCTATGAACTTACCGGGTTGGGAAAGGATGAGGTTTTAATGTTTTAACAGACGTAACTGATGACGGGAGAGACTGCCAAAAGAATCTATAAGTCTAATTCGATCATCCTTGTCTAGGCCTGTTAGCCTTTATCAAGTGGTGCAACTTTACCAGCAACGAGAAAGTCCGTCAGCTTGTACAAGAAAAATGTTCAAGTTCGTGACCGATAATCGATACAGTGAGAATGCATGATCTTCGCTAGCTACACCGTGTGCTCCGTATGCCAGCAGAGAGTCTGCCATACCACCCATTGTTCATTGTGGCTGCCTGGGGTTAGAAGAAAACTCCAAGCTGTCAGGCGATTTCGTGGTCACAAACAAAGAAGGTCCCAACAATGGCGCTGGGCAAAGTTAATAGGCGTCGTCTATCCGTTTGGGGAGTTTGCGGCCATCTACATAACTATTTTGAAATACCCTCTGAAATGGCATTGCGCTGTATCACTTTCTGCTGTCTTTTATTTCTTCAGATCTACAAGGAATTGTATTTTTTTGTCGGTAGAACTGGACATCAGTTAACAAGAGCATAACTGCTCCATCAAAGCCAGCTTGTAGTACGACTTCTTCTGTCCACGGTAGCCGTATGTAAAGCGCCCGTTTACTAAGACCTGTGATCTCAGTATTAGGAGAAAAAATGCGGACAAGACAATATCAGTGAAGTCCTATTCACATATTGCACGAACGGAAATGTGCGTGCGTGTAGGTTTACTCCATTATACGTATTGTCTGACCAGAATACTCCAGACCAGGCAACGAGACAACGACGAACGATACGCGAAACCCCTCAACACGCTGATACACAATACGAAACTAAGCTCCAGGATCACAGTGTTTCGTTCTGACAGTGGTTTCGGGAGCTTTTACTGGTTGCTCACGGCATATTAATTGGACTGGCTACAAGATCCGTGTCACACTTTGTCAAAACTGAAGCATACTGCTTTCTTATATCGGTACTGAGATGCATCCCTGTATATAAAACTCTATGAGCTCTTGAACAAAATGTTCACTCGCACATTTTCGTCTGATGTATAGACAACAAAACATTAGGCTAATACTGTATCTTCATACTTCGCTGTGGGACTTCTATTGTGTCGACCTTCAAATGCGGACCAACGTAAATTGGCAATGAATTTGATTACATTTTACTCTATAGTCCTTATGATAGCGCGGGAGAAGCAACATCAAGTTATAGTAACTGTATTCCGGGCACTCCCCAGTAAACTGAAGGCACTGAGAACATTGGTAAACATATATTCATTCTCAGTAGTAAAGGGCACCCACTTGTCGTTTTCTTCGTCTTCCGGTGAATCCAGTAAAATTTTATTTTTGTAAACCTCACCGGATGCGACTGGAGGGTTGAAAGTAGGAAATAACTAAAACTTCGCAAAAGTTTTCTAACACCTATTTTGTGCAGCAAGAAGTGATTGTAATTGAAAAGGTTTGTTCACGAAATAAGTAACCCGTTCCCGTCGCCAAAGAATGCAACTCGGATGTCCCATGCATCCTTTTGAGAAGCATATGTTTAGTTGAATCTGTAAAACCACTTATGAGAACGGCTGAACAGTACGGACAACACAGTATGTCAAGGTAACTATGCGTTACTTATTCACGGCGGAATGTGCGCATCGATCATAAATACTGTCCAATCTGAACACGGCTGAAGTGGCCAACATGTGGTGGTCGGCATCTTGAACTTGGCTTTATGGAAAAAGTGTGTACTTTATAAACTCGCCAAATATTCGAAGATGACAAAACGTACAGCAGGATGCCTCAATTGGTTAATGCTTTAAAGTGGGAATAGGTGAGCTTGTACTCCAAAATACTGCAGTCTCATCGGAAGCAGTCCAAGTTGATGTATCGAAGTGTTCCAATGAGGTGGCTGCATGCGGACTGAGATGGTGAGATCGCTCACGAGACACATGCTGATGATCTGAGTATAATGGTACAATCATGAATCTGGTTAAGTATTGTGAGACCTGCTTACACAAGACCAAATGCTGCCCGAAAGATCGGGTTTCCTGACCTGAAAGCTACATACTGTGGCAACTCCAGAAAAGGTACTCATTATCATCATCATAGACAGCAATACATCAGTGGTTCACACTGGTGCTTAACTGACACACAACCACGAGGAAGAAACAAATCCTGTTTAAGAAAAGAGAAGAATAAAGGGAGAGGGTAGGGGACCTAACCGCTAAAAATAGCTACGTCTACATTCGAACATACAACATCAAGACGCCTACACCTTGCAAACAAACAACCGAGCTGTAAGTGAAAGTAAGGCGTCATCAGCAAGACATCTTCATTACAGCCTTCACTGCCCCGCGTCATTAAGTGCACTCACTCCACAGACAACTCGGACAAACAACGACAACATTCACGCCACTGAGCTCGGTTAGCCACCATCTCACCCAACGTCTCAAGCCACTGACTCTGCGAGTCGCGAGGGCCCCAGCTCGGAAGACGAACCCGATCTACAGTGACCAACATATTCGTGAACGATTTGATTTATCTACGCTTACGTGAAACTAACTTCTACTTCATATGGCTCAAACATCTTGAAAACCCAGTTTTCCATCTAATACAAGAGAAAATGTTTTAGCCAAGAGGGTAGCGGATAACATTTCTGTGCATCGAAATGTAGACGTGACTCATCAGTATTGGCTGTAGATACCTGCGCACAGCAATGATCCATACATGTTCCAGCGATCTGGTCAGAAACCTGGTTCACATTCCAAAGAGTGTCATCAGTTCTGTCAACTCGAGATTGCTGCTAGTTTTGGAGAGCTTCGTAGAAACTTTACCTTACGACATCTGAATGGGGCACATTACATAGCCAGGAAGAATCAAGTTATGCTTACGATTCCCAGACGTTTTTGAGCCTGCCTGCAAGTCGTGAACACCAACGATGTGACCAACCATTGCAACCAGCTCACGAGAACACCGTACGTCATCTTGGCAAGCCCACGATGACGGTCGGTCTCAGCTGAGACGGTCCATCGCCGACGCTGAGGCCAAACTCAGCCCAGGGTTGGTGATGAACAGCCTACTGAAGAGACCGATGAGCGACAGGTTGACGCTGGCATCTTACAAGGAAGACCAGCAGTTACGACTTTAAACGGTCAATAACAAGCCCTTCTCGCAGACCCCAGAAAGCCTGTCCGCCTAGCAAGCGAAGAGGAGGACGAACGTTCGAAGGTGAAAATCCTGTTGATGAGACGAACGCTATTGCCATCTACACCATAACACAAAAATTGTTCGCCGGTTAATGAAGATCACGTACGGAGTAAATCAACCGTAACGTTACGCAGCGTACCCAGACAAGATTTCGTTCATTAATATGTTACTCTGTCCTACAGGAGTGCATACTTGCATACTTGAAGTGCAAAGCATTTCTCCATGACGGCGATAGTAAAGTTGCCATTAAACTGGAAAATTAAATGTTGAAAGTTGTTAAGCTGCGTGTTCACTAGGAAACTGTACATCGAATAACTGGAGTATGGATAATGAAGTCTGACCACTAGTACTCAAGTCATCTGGCGTCGATGAAGTATTCCAACGAAACCTAAGGTTTAAAAATATAAAGCACAATTAAGACAGTTTTACTTCTCGGTTGCTAAAGGTGCACTTTAAGGGTTCAGAATATCAATCGCATAAAATTTACCGACTGTTGGTGCATAACTCTTACGTATCGGACGATGTCAACGGATAAGCAGCCGAGAGGTGGGAAGGTGCGTGGCAGTGAAAACTGTTCAAGCTCACTCAAAAAAACCTTTGAAAACGTATATATTTAGATCACTGGGCCATTTATCAGGAAGGAAAATCCACTCCATATTCTGAGTCAAGTCTTTACCTCACTGCATTCATTACGATGTGGCCAATCGACGGCTGGAAAGGGAAATGAAAGCGGCTACTAGTCAGTAAAGGATCACAGATTGCGCTCATTTCCTGTGCACGGGTCCCCATAACACCCTTAATTCAAGGTTGGATATACTATGGGAGATGACGGCTAGTCAGTTTCAGTGTTTTGAACGTTGACATTATTTGGCTGAATTATTTGTGACGCAAAGGCAGTCAATGAAGACAAACAGTGAAGATCGCAAACAGGCTTACGTCTTCTGATTTGCATCTCGAGTGGTTGCTTGCAACAGGTGGGCATCTTGATGCTGATTACTTGACTTTGTGCAAAATTTTTAATCTTAACTTCCACCCCTCGTACGTTCACCACTAAACTAGGGCTCTATATTCTTCTGATTATATGAAGGCTGGGTAATGACGCAAACCACTGATGTGATTCAGTCGAGGTTGCTATTGTTGAGGATGGTGGCGACGATAGAACTTTGAATCTAACAACATATTGACGTATGTGGGCGTGACGCTAGATACCCTTAGCTATCAGTGTTCCATTTCAATAAGTCTTTGCACACTAAAGTGACTGATCCTTCAATTTTAGTCACCTTAGCGGTATTGAATTTTCTTGAAAGGAAGCCGTTCGTATCGCCGCAAACACTAGGTTCAAACCATATCAGGGGAGAACGGACTTAAAACAGGTCTATTGTATCCCGTAGGTACCAAAAGGCAATCCGTGTAGTTGCTGGTCTATGGTAGAGTAGACCAAGCGCGCGCAACAGTCATACGCAAGCGTAGGCGTAGTGGGAAGCAATAGCGTGGATCTACGCGCGAATCGATCGCCTTGAATAAACAATCACGTGATTGGTCAAGGAATTCAGTGGGATATGACACGGGCCCAGATGCGTCAGGGCGATTAGTTAGTCCATGGTAGTGTGGACAACACACACATACACACACACAAACAAACAAACACAAACACACACATTGGTCCGGATGGCCAGTACGCACAGTGGATACGAGGACGCAACAAGGCCAACTTGTAAGAAGCTGGGCTTCGTTTAATCTTAGTTCGGCCGAAGTGCAGATTTTTCGCCGTTGGGTCTCTTCTTCATTTGAAACAGTTAGGGCCCTTCAGAAGTTTGAACAAAACAGAACACGAGAGGTGATGATGGGTGCACGCACTTTGTGTTGACACCTTAACACCGAATTTACATGACCTTTTTTTAAATTTTTATATTAAACAATCAGGGTGTGGGTGGGATTTTTACCAGGCAGCAGGTCAAGAAATGTCATTAGGTCCACAGCAGGGACAAGTTTACGAACAATTGGCTCTTAAAACAAAAGCCGATTACAGTCGATTTATTACGACCGCCGTATGAAAGCCAGAAGAATCTTGGACTGGAATGATGTAGTGATACTCTGAAATCATGAACTGGGTTGATAACACGACCAATGGACAGGAGGCGGTTAGCGAATGCGGATACTGGTTATTTGGTTGTTTTTAAGATATTCTATACTAACGAAACCGTCCAACTGATTATCAAAGGACACTGACGGTGGTGTGGTCGAGACAGGTAATAGGTTGATCAACTGCATTCTACTTAAACCAGAAAATTCACGATCAAACCTGCCCTACTAAACTGAGCGTGCTGTGCTTGGTAAAGTGATGAAGTTGGCGGCCAGGCCGTCTTATTTGCGATTCGCCAGATCGAGATAATTATTGCGGGAAAAGCAAGAGGGAAAGGCTTAGAAGAACAGTCGGTCAAGAAATAGTGTAAGACACACGCGAAACCGCGCTAACAATCATGGCATACTGCAATAGTTATATCGCTCAAAAGGGTTAGTTGGCTCGATGTCCAATTTCATCGGTTGACTGATTTGTACAGGACAGTAAAGTGCTCTACTTAAACCTTCCTGTTTCAATGCTCATCGGTAAATAAGTTGCTGCACAGTTTATAATTACAAGAAGTGAACCGAGATGACTTGAAAGAAATTTGGATAATGCTACTACAGTGTAATTATGCCAGCAACCATGCCGACTGAAACAGATAACATTTTACCACATATGTACAGTTAGTTACCTCTATGGATGGACTAGGACAGTTACCAGGACATTTGTAAGGCAAGTTGCTCTCATGTATTTGCTGTGACCGCAGAGAGTTGGGTGGTATGTTCCAATCTGTTTTGTCCACATAGCAGCCTACGTACTCTATATTCTAATTGTAGTGAATGCTTCTTAGGTGTGCACCTTTACAATGTGTGAGGAGGTGTATGGGTAAATAGCCTGATGTGTGACGAATTTTGTAGGTCTCTTCCAAGGCGTCTGTAACGCAATAATGCTCAGCCAGAGTTCATTAAGGTCTGTGACTAAGGGATTTTCTTGATCCCCATAACTGTTCTACTGTCTGTCTTTGAACGTTTTCAATGAGTGGTAGCTTATTCTACGACAAGGTCGACAAGTCTGGGTGTTCGGATTCAGATGTGGGTAGATTACACAACTTGATACAGTGAGAAAGACCTTAGGGTTGAAGTTTCCATAAATGTTTTCCAAAAGACTTATTGTTAGTTGTACTTTCTAGTCGTTGCCGCGCGAGTTATGGGAAGATCTAAAAATTTTGACAGTAGGATTCCTATAGCTCGATAGCTTACATTATCGTATAGTCTACTATCAATAATGTGGTGAGCGACACAGTTGTGTTGACAACTACACATGACTAACCCGTTGACGTTAAACAGCAAGATGTTCTATATGGACCATTGGTTAAAAACCTTCAAGTCGTTTTACTGAAGTTTCACGTCTGCCAGACATTATACAGCTGGTCAGGTTTGAATGTTGTCAACCTACAGCAAAATAGGGCTATTTGGCAGTGCTAAGCAATCCAAGACCAAGTGGCAAGAACAACAGGTGACTTAGGAGAGCTCTTCGGAAAACGCTGTTGTCCTTAGGGAACTATTATGATAGCCGTCACTTCTTCTTGACGTTCAACCCATATTCGATTAGATCATTCTATGATCACTGGAATGTATGTTCGTTGTGGGCGTGGTAGTGGAGATTTTGTAACAGAATGGAATGATCACCCTTGTAGAAAGCTTGAAAAACTCGATATAAGTTGCACCAACTGACCGCCCTACGTCGGTAGGCATTGCCTAAAAGTCACGAGCATACAGCAGATATACGACACATGGAGATCTCTTAGAGAGGCCATGCCCTGTCTTATACACTAGAGGCCTGCTATCTTGACCGGAAGTCATTCGCCAAGTCTTCCGTTGCCTTAATGACACTGAATACAGAATTATTTATTCACAGTTTGCTGGGTCATCTGTACATCCGCCTTTGAAGATAGGTATGACTGTGAGCTCTAGATCAGCCTTTAGTAGATGGTCAATTGACATAGAACGATTAAAAACCAATGTTAGAAATTGTGATAATTCGACGGCACTGCTTTCTAGCGGTTCCGGCGTGATATTTAGACCAGTTAAAATAAGCTACTGTCTGCGTGCTCAAAAGCAATTGTATGTACCTATTTATTATCTGCCGGGTGTGTCAGCAGCCGCTGCATCTGTACTAGTAGATTCGACAAGAGTTCGCATTTGTGTTCTGTCCTCAACTCGTAGTAGAAAAGCACAACGTTTATCTTCAACTTTAGAACAAGGTAGTGGTGATAACAAACCTGATGCGCTGGTGAGACTGCGCCAGTTGATGGACTTGACAACTGTGGTTTCAGTCTGTAGTACCTGTTCGATTATCGGTGATGGCTATTTTGGTCATCTCGTCGTTTTAACCAGATTGATATGATTTAATTACCATACGTTTGAAGATCGGTAGGAGCTGTCCAGCCTGTACGGGGTCATCATTCGGTTTCAGTGTGACTGGGACAACTGAACTAATTGGACACAGCTCTAACTACAATCAAGAAGTCAGGTAGAGGCACTTTGACTGTATAGTGATACAATCAAGGAGCATTTATCAGACAAACTTTGCAAGCTGTCTTGGTTTGATATACAAGTTAAATAGGGTTCTTACTGTCTGTCATCTACACTCTTGTTTCACCTGTGATTATGATAGGTGTCGTAAGTGATTACACACACAAAGTTAGGACCCTGTGACGGAGTCAACAAATTACAGGATTCATGTTTAGGAAGACATCGAAGTCGCTGTCACACATCATGGTATCTGCATTGATTATGTTTGTCTAATGAACTGACCAGAATTAAAGTTCGGCGACCCATCTGTGTATGTACTACTTTAACTACTTTCACGCTCGTGATACGGGCGCCTCACTACCATAGCCGTACCAGCAGCATGCAGATTAGAGTGAAACCACCATTCGACCAGCGTGGGGGTTTATCGATGCTGGCGAGCGGCAAAACAACTTGACCGGTTTTGTGAGCTTGTATGTATGTATGTTTGTATGTGTGTGTGTGTGCACGCCAACCTAATTAAACTTTGGTGGTCAGACAGTCGTCAGTTGGATATCGGTACAAGCATGAAAGTTTACTAGTTGCATTTGTCTGTGGTTGTGCTCACGCGCACACGTACGCACGCATGTTCAAGAGGCTGTCACACTTTGCGCTCGACTGTTTGGTCACATCAGTGTTTGGAACGCGTTTATTTGAAAGTGCGATATCAACAGTAAGAATAACAACAACATTTGTCGTCTGACCTGCAAACTAAACAAGCGAGTCTGTTCTGTTGTCCGACTTGTCGCCAGTTTATATTATTAACAGGCAGAATGAATAAATATTCATACCAGACAAAGACACACGTGCGTATGTTATTTGCTGTGATTTAGGCGAGTGGTCCAAAGCAGGTCAAGACAAGGAGAGCCTCAAGCAACTGAAAGGTGGATAATATTGAACATAGATGTTCACCTCCAGTGACAACGGTTAAAATATAAGAAAACGAACACCAGCGCTTGATCAACTGGGAGATTGACAGAAGTAAGTTCCCCAACTTGTGTGTGTGTGTGTGTGTGGGTGGGTGTGTATGTCCTGAAATTTCTGGCACCTTGGCGTAGTGGTCCGGCTTGTGTGTTGTTTTGATCCGGAGGGCTGTGCTGACTGCGACCCCGGTCGTTGCAGATTCAACCATGTCAGATTGGCCAAAGGGGAGCAGCCAGATAAAAAGCAGATGCGTCCGTTGTGAGGCGTTCGTTGTGTATGGTGTCAGTGTGTTGTGTTTTGGTTCGGTTTGTTAGTTACTTTTTGCCTGATCTCATTCTCTGTATGTGTGATTAGTTTGTCTGTGCAGTATTGTCTCTCTGTGAATGTACCGAATGTCTTGGGTTGTGACTGTGGAGCCTATTCTAATTGGTTGATGCTGATGCCTATGTGTGCGCGCGTGTCACCTGCTGCCTTGCGGTACAGGCTTTTGAGCCAGAGGGTTTGGTTGTGGGCCCTAATCGCTCTCCTGTCTAGGTCTGGGCGTCCTGACAGTATTCGAAGTCCACATAAAACATGGTGATACAAAACAAACCAAATATCATACTGCATCGGCCGTTGCGAAGGTTAAACCGGGTCGCCCTATCTGCTGCACATGGCAGGGTGGATAGGCGAAAATATGTCACTGCCAGTCACTCACCCTCATACTGTCCTCCCAATAACAATTCCCCAGCAGATAATGCTCACTCAAGTTTCACTAACCCGAAGAGCAACCTGATACAAGCCCGGGGACGCAAGACACTCTGTGTTGGAGCATGGAATGTGCGCACGCTGCTGGATCGATGCAGCTCCAAATGACAGCCAGAATGGGGCACTGCACTGGTCGCGATGGAACTGTGTCGCTATGGGATCGACGTAACAGCCCTGAGCAAGACAAGGCTTGCGGACCAAGGTAAGTTACGGGAAGCAGGTGCTGAGTACATTTTCTACTGGATAGGCTACCCGACAGACGGTGCTCGGGAGCATGGTGTCTGTTTTGCAGTCGCTGATCGCATCAACGCGTTGATGATAGGCGAACCGAACGGCATCAGCCCCTGAATGCTGTCTATGCGCCTGCGACTCGGTCGAGGTGAGTGTGTTACATTTGTCAGTGTTTATGTTCCAACTATATGTCACACTGATGATACAGAGGACCAGTTCTATGATCAGCTGTCCACCACAATCCGGTCGGTGCCGGTGACTGATTGACTGTTTGTTCTGGGCGATTGAACGCTCGGGTAGCTTGGCCGGGAGTCCTCGGACCCTACGGCATTGGTTCAGTCAATGAGAACGGTGATCGTTTGCTCCACCTGTGTACTACTCACGAGCTGGCTATCACGAATACCCGATTCCAGCTGGATGCGAGCGACATCACGACGTGGACCCATCCGCGAAGCGGTCATCACTATCTGCTTGATTACGTGATTGTGCGACAGCGCGATATTCGTGAGGTGCGTATCACGCGAGTGATGCGCGGCGCTGAATGTAGCACCGATCATAGACTGGTTAGGACTAAATTGTTTATCCATGTACGCAAGTCTGTCTATTGTAGATCTTCCGGAAAACGGCAGAAGTTGGATATCAAACGACTGGAAGACTGCGGGACGAATGCTGCTTTTCAATGTGCAGTTACCGCTCGTCTGCACGACGTTCCCGTATCCATCACTCCTGAGGGTATGTAGCAGTTCATCAT